>LNAC01000517.1:764782-921411 GCA_002007465.1 Ailurus styani
AAAAAAAAAAAAAAAAAAAAAAAGAAAAGAAAAGAAAAGAAAAGAAAGAAAAAGAAAAGAGAGGGAAGGACTCATTAAAGACCTTGTCTGCAATGGGAGATAACCTAAGATCTTGCTACCGACTTATAGTGGGTATACAGACCTGCAGTCCTGGGAGCTTGTCAGAAATGAAGAATCTCAAGTCTCACCCAGACCCAAGAAATCAGATTTTAAGGTAGCACTAGGCTATTCATATGCATCTTGAAATTCAAAGAGCACTAATCTAAGACATTCAAGACCTCCAAGTGAATACAAATATCCACTTTTAATGAATATGAGTGTTAGGGCATCCCATCAAAAATACAGATTAAGTAATGAGCTCCTCATGCAATGATTTTTTTCACCCTGTTTATTTGAATCATGTGGAGGTTTTGAGTAGGCATCCAGACCCCATTCCCAAAGTTCTAGATTTAAGTGGTCTGGTGTAAGACTTAGTCTTTTGTATCTCTTCAGAACACTTTGGTGAATCCAATATCATCTAGTGTTGATAACTTTTGTATTAGGACATTTTTTTCCCCACTGATTTAGAGAAGGTAGAGGATTGGTAAGAAAGTTACCACTACAAGGTGGAGTGTTCATCATTAATCAAGAAGACTTCAGAAAAGTTTATAGGACAAGAAGTCACCATTAATATTCAGTTTTGCAAGGACATTCAAGGATAGTGGTTCTCAAAATGTGGCTCCTGGCCAGTAGCATCATCACCTGGGAACTTGTTAGAAATGCAAGTTTTTGGATACCACATAAAAATCGATTGAATTAGTAAGTCTGGGGATAGGGCCCAGCAGTTAATTTCAGTAAGTTCTCCAGGTGATTCTGTTATTCATTAAAATTTAAGCACTTTTGGTCTAGGAGAGTTATAAGCCAGCAACAGAAGTTATTTTGTTTAATTATCCAGAGTGTATTATTCCTGAAAAGTCTTCTCAGTCTTGTGTTGAGTTGCATTCCTCCACCACACCTACTCTTCCCACACCAACCAACTCCTAGAAATAAGTTCATTACTTCCTTGGGGAGAAATAAGCACATACTGGGTGAGCCACTGTTTTAGACCCATGTCTTAGAAGTAGGTCATAATTAGAAGTGAATGATAGCCCTGTTTTCAGAACCAATTAACGACTTACATCAGTTTCCCTGTTCTTAGAAGCCAGGCTCTTCNTGATAGAGTTCAGATATGTGAGTGCAAACAAGACTGTTTTCAGAACCAATTAACGACTTACATCAGTTTCCCTGTTCTTAGAAGCCAGGCTCTTCAGCTCTTGCAGGTGCTTGTATAACTTCTTTTCCATCTCCAGAGCAATCACTATAGCTTGCCGGTCAGTTCCCCAGTACTCTACGTCAGGCCTCTGTTGAGAACAAGGGAGTCACTTTTCTACCTCAGAAGCTTTGTTACACCCTACACCCTGGGTTGGATTATGACTAGGTTTACATAGGCTAGTAGTTTCCAAACTTTGTGGCACAATGGAATCAGGAAGGCATCTTAAATACTCACATCTGGCTTTCAACTGCAGAAATTCTGGCTTAATGAATATGGAGTACAAACTCGGTATCAAGACTCTCAAAAGCTCACCAGGTAATTGTAATGTGTTACAAAGCATGATTACCACCAACATAGTTACATGCACTATTACATTAGTTTTGGAATTCTGGGATGGTGGTTCAGTTTTGTTACTAGCAGACATTTAGTTCTCTTTACAAAGCTGGAGTTAAAAGAACCCATCAGGTAACTATGGATGTTTCTACATGTAATACCCCCAAATAAAGTTTAGACTGTTTCTTTGGAGTGTATGTCCTAGTGAAAAAGAATTTGTTTTACTGCACTGAAGACTTAGCCTATTAAATACCTGAACATGTATCTGAATTAGACTAAAGATCTAATATAAGATGCTAATACATTTAGGAAGAGGCCATTAGTGGAGTGCTCTTCAAACTATGCAGAGCATTATAATCACCTGGAAAATTTGTTAAGCCACCATTCCTTGGGCCCCACCCCCTAGAGAATCTATATCAGTTTTTCCCACTGGGTCCATGAATTTCAATTTCTATTAAGTTCCCAGGTGCTGCTGGTGCTGCTGACCCATTAAACAAACAAACAAACAAGGGGCTCCTGCCTGGCTCAGTCTGAAGACCATGCCACTCTTGCTCTTGGGGTCATGAGTTCGAACCCCACATTGGATGTAAAGATTACTGAAATAAATATTTAAAAAAGAAAGAAAACCCAAACAAAAAACAAACAAAAAAATCAAACAAGCATTTATTGCTTATGATTTACTCACAATAATATGAAGAGGTTACAAAGAAGATACATTCTTGCGCTCAAAGTCAGTGGCTATAATTCCATGCAAGAGAGTAAGTAACGAGGGGTGCCTGGGTGGCTCAGTCAGTTAAGCATTTAAGTCCTGGGCTTAGCTCAGGTCATGATCTCAGGGTCCTGGGATTGAGCCTCATGTCAGGCTTCACACTCAGCACAGTCTGCTTCAGATTCTCCCTCCCTCCTTCTCTGCTTTTCCCTCTGCTCATTCTCCCTCTCCCCCTCTCTCAAATAAGTAATCTTAAAAAAAAGAGAGAGAGAGAGAGAAAAAAAAAAAGAAAACAAGTAACCGAACAAGTTAGGTAGCAAGTAATCATGGAGTTCTCTAGACCCAGCAAAGGCCATGTGGAGATCATCATAACAAGGTTACACAGTCACCTTAGTCACTGGAAGGCAGACTTCACTCTGATGGTCTTTTAGATATTTTATGAACTGCTTTGCATGTTCTCTCTTCACCACTGCTTGGTCTTGGAAAAAGGGCACATAAACAGGTGCATCAGAATCTTCATCATAGTAACAGGTCTGGAACAGGGGGTGAGAATGGGAACAGAATGGAGGTCAGAGAAGCTGAATTTCAAGACTGGAAATTTTACACAAACTCACATCATTATTTCTGTGGTTTCTGAAAGGGGCCTTCTTTGTTCTTTCCTTAGTTTTTCCTTTGACTTCCAGAAGGCCCAGGTGGTCTCAAAGAGAAGGCACCCAGATTTTAATATGCTGGAGCCTACTCTTTAGCCATTATGGCATTTTAGTGGTCAGACTTGTGAACCTGACATGCTCTTAAGTTATTTCCAAGAATCACGTGGACTCCTGGCAGAAGTCCACTATAAAATTGACATTTTAAATATCAATCTATTTCATCAATCTTAATACATCTATATTAACTCTAACATACTATATGGGTGAAAAATTATTTGTTCAGTCTTCCCACATAGTTGATGCCCACACAGTATTGGGAAACCTCAGGAAAGAACTGAGATTCTCCCTATCATCTCCCATAGTTTGCACTCACATATCTGAATCATTGGGTCACAGCACAGCAAAACCCTAGCTACTAAGTTACTGTGTCATCTAGTATCAAACCACAAACACGGCCATAACCACCATTACTAAGGATATAGAAGATATGTCATCACCCAAATCAGAGCTGAAACCTCCCTCATGATGCCTCAAGAACTCATACTAACCATCGTAAAATAAGCATCACTGACATTCAGCTCATAAGATGCTACATAATTAACAGCAATCCTACACTCCTCGCAGAGAGGTTTCTGAGCCTGGGACGCCATCTCAGCTTTAGGGAAAACCAGGCATAAAAAGCACTATCCATTCAGGTAGGAGACTTCTTAAATACTAACAGGCAATATAGCCAGCCTACTTCTATTCAGCTGACAACTGGATGAAATTCCATTCAGCTGAGATTAACAACTACTAATTTACTATTGAGGATGTTGTTTCTATGTGAAAGAAACAATCTGACCAAAGAAAAATGGGGGGGGGGTGCCTAATCCTCCTAATTATCCTGGCAGTGTTCATCATTCTCCCTCATGTTCACTCTGACAGTGATTTGAGAAAGCTGATACATTTCCTGAATAGGGAAACATTAATAGAGTAGCTGCATTATATCTAATTTTTTTCTGCCTTCAAAAACTATATATGGCCCATCAAGTTTGGTCCTATGCGGAATCCAAGAAGACTGACTACAATACATTCTTTGCCTACAAATGATTCATCCCCCACCCAGAAGGTCTTAACACACATAATTGTCTCAAGGCAGGATATGATGGGAGTTCTAAAGTGTCAAAAGCATATTTAGCAGAGAGGATTGGGGCAGATGGGGCAGTTGCTGTTTGAACTTGGCAAGAACGTAGAGGAATGGAAATGGAAGCAGGCCATTCCACCTGGAGAATAGGCACACAGACACTGTAGGGACAAGATATAACAGTGGCTTCTCCAAACTGCAGTAAGACTGCTTCATTTGGGAACCTTTTGGCTCTTTCCTCAAACTGCCCCCGAAAGATCCCTACTTGTCCCTGCGACTTGTCATACATCTCATTTGCCTCCTTTGAGGGAAGAGACTGTTTTAGTTACTTTGGTATTCCCACAGCCCATCGTGGAATATTTTGTAAATAATAGGTACTAAATCAACATAGACTAAATAAAAATATTTTTTACATGTGCAGCACTGTAAAATTTCCTATAGTCTGGTGGATTCTTAGTTCGAGCCTCAGCCATGTTTAGTTGAACTCAAGTAGAAGTGACAGTTCTATTTAGTGATCATTTCTATTTAGTTGAACTGAAATAGAACTGACTGCCAAAAGTCTATCTCTCTGAGGCAGTGAGGAGGGAAGGCAAGCTCCCTCAGGGAGAGTTCTTCCGAAGAGAAGGACCCAAGCATTCCAAGTTGGGCCCAGTCACAAAGGTAAGGTCACCAAAGGGAAGGCATCATTATCAAAAGCCCTATTGTTTGTTAATTTTGTTCCCTGACCCAATATTGCCCTTGGCCCCAGTTGAATTCATGCTTTAGTCCCAGGGACGGGCTTTAAGTAGGTGCCTCTCAAACTGTTATTTGAATATGAATCACCTGGGATTCTTGTTAAAATGCAGATTCTGATTTAGGGACCTGAGATTCTGCATTTCTGATAAGTCTACCAAATGCTGCCATACATGGAACACAAATGGCCCTGCTGGGGAGCCCTCTACTGGGAAAGAAGGGAAAGAAGGGAGCCTTCCATGCTGCTTCTCCACACGCCTGTGCCACTTTGGCATGTCAGTGCTTGCAGACCCTTCATGGCCACCATCTGGGAAGGCAGCAGGCACTTGGCAAGATCCAGCCTATCAAGGTTAGAGCTGGGGAAGAGGAAAGAAATGAGAGCTGACTAGATGGTTAACTGATTGTGCTTGGAGTCTGCACAAAACATTACCTGAACTCCCAAAAGTATTTGGGGGAACTTTTTAGGAGATTAGGGTCCTGTGTGAGCAGATGGGGAAAAGTGACCATAGAATCTGGACTAGTAACTATTAATATGACCCCTTCATCAATGTTAGTAACAATTGTGTATGAGTATGGGAGTTTTATAGGTGATTTTTTTTTCTATTTTTCATATTTTTTCAAACTTTTATTATCTATCTATCTATCTATCTATCTATCTATCTATCTATCTATCTAATTTTCCTTTTGAAAAAGAACCTAATAAAACCTTTCTAGAGAATTAACACAATGCTTTTCTTTAATGGAAACTTCACATACATATTTGTGAATATATTGTTTGTTTTCTAATTAAGTGTAGTGTATAATCATTACAAAGTGTTCCAAAATTTCAGCAATATATAATGTAGAAAGTGAAAGCCCATGGATAATGCCATAGTTCTGATATATACTTTTAAATTTAATTTGATCCATGACACCACTATTAAACTTTGGTAATTGGATGAATTAACTTTTGAATTATGGAATATGATCAGATTGGTGCATGTACCCTCTCCCCTGGAATGTGATGAAAATACAAAGACAATTTTTTTTATTAATTATATAACTCCTCTTAAACTTTTTTAAACCTGATCCAAAGTTTCTCTCCGCACAGTGCTGTTTCACCTTACCGTCTCTCTAATGATTAAGGAAGAAGCAAAGATCTCTCTCTGGACTTGATTCCAACCAAGAAATTTTTATCTTTAAAAATAAATAAATAAAAGTGTCTTTAGTGGAGCATTTATTATTCTTTTTATTTTGTTCTTTGTGCACATGTTTCCCCTATTGGTTTATAAGCCTCATGAGGACAGAGCCTACATCTCAGTCACCTTCGTATCTCCTGGAGAACTTAATACAGTGCCTTGCCTGTAGAAAGCAGTCAGTGAATTATACCGACTGAACATTTTGAAAGCAAAAAGGAACCTAAAAGTTTAAAGCCATTGCTTGTTAAGAAAGGAACAATTGACAGAACAAAACAAATCCTTTGCATTTTGGAAAAGCAGATTTCAAAAGTTCCCAAAAATCATGTGGGAGGGAGAAAACAGGGATTTCTGTGTTATAAGTCTTTGAAAGAAAGGATGATATTTAACAGCCTCAGGCACTGAGGAATAAGTCAATCAGTGAAAGACAATTATCACATGATCTCACTCATATGTGGAATTTCTCTTTCTTCTGTCTCATGGTTAGTGTATAGAAATGCAACTGATTTCTGTGCATTGGTTTTATATCCTGTCATGTTGCTGAATTCCTGTATGAGTTCTAGCAATTTTGGGGTGGTGTCTTTTGGGTTTTCCACATAGAGTATCATGTCATCTGTGAAGAGTGAGAATTTGACTTCTTTTTTGCCCATTTGGATGACTTTTATTTCTTTTTGTTGTCTGAGAGGTGAGACTAGGACTTCTAGTACTATGTTGAATAGCAGTGGTGATAGTGGACAGCCCTGCCGTGCTCCTGACCTTAGGGGAAAAGCTCTCGGTTTTTCCGCATTGAGAATGATATTTGCTGTGGGCTTTTTGTATATTGCTTTTATGATATTAATGTATGCTCCCTCTATCCCTACACTGTGAAGAGTTTTAAACAAGAAGGTATGCTGTACATTGTCAAATGTTTTTTCTGCATCTATTGAGAGGATCGTATGGTTCTTGTCCTTTCTTTTATTATGTAGTGTATCACATTGATTAATTTGCAGATGTTGAACCATCCTTGCAGCCCAGGAATAAATCCCACATGGTCGTGGTGAATAATCTTTTTAATGTACTGTTGGATCTTATTGGTTAGGATCTTGGTGAGAATTTTGGCATCCATGTTCATTAAGGATATTGGTCTGTAATTCTCCTTTTTGGTGGGGCCTTTGTCTGGTTTTGGGATTAAAGTAATGTTAGCCTCACAGAAAGAGTTTGGAAATTTTCCTTCCATTTCTATTTTTTGAAACATCTTAAGAAGAATAGGTGTTAATTCTTCAGATGTTTGGTAGAACTCCCCTGTGAAGCCATGTGGCCCTGACCTCTAGTTTGTTGGAAGATTTTTGGTTACTGCCTTAATTTCCTTGCTGGTTATGGTCTATTCAGGTTTTCTATTTCTTCCTGTTTCAGTTTTGATAGTTTATACATCTCTGGGAATGCACCCACTTCTTCCAGATTGCCTAATTTATCACCATATAGTTGCTTATAATATGTTCTTATAATTATTTGTATTTCTGTGGTGTTGGTTGTGATCTCTCCTCTTTCATTCATGATTTTATTTATTTGGATCCATTCTCTTTTGTTTTAGATATGCTTTGCCAGGGGTATATCAATCTTATTAATTCTTTCAAAAAACCAGCTCCTAGTTTTATCTGTTATACTATTATTTTGGTTTCCATTTCATTGATTTCTGCTCTGATCTTTATTAATTCTCTTCTTCTGCTGGATTTAGACTTTATTTGCTGTTCTTTCTCCAGCTTCTTTAGGTGTAAGGTTAGGTTGTGTATTTGAAGACTTTCTTGTTTCTTGAGAAAGGCTTGTAGTGCTATATACTTCCCTCTTAGGACCACCTTTGCTGCATCCTAAAGATTTGAATGGTTGTATTTTCATTTTCATTTGTTTCCCTGAGTTTTTTAAAGATTTTATTTATTTATTTAATTGACAGCAAGAGCAGGCACACGAGCAGGGGGAGTAGGAGAGGGAAAGCAGGCTTCCTGCCAAGCAGGGAGCCCAATGTCGGGCTCAATCCCAGGGTCCTGGGATCATGACCTGAGCCGAAGGCAGACACTTAATGATTGAGCCACCCAGGTGCCCATTTCCCTGAATTTTTAAATTCTTTAATTTTCTAGTTAACCCATTCATTCTTTAGTAGGATGCTCTTTAGCCTCCATGTATTTGAGATCTTTCCAAATTTTCTCTTGTTATTGACTTGCAGTTTCAAAGCACTGTGGTCTGAAAATATGCAAGGAATGATCCGTCTTTTGGTACTGGTTGAGACCTGATTTGTGACCCACTATGTGATCAGTTCTGAAGATTGTCCCATGTGCACTCGAGAAGAATGTGTATTCTGTTGCTTTAGGACAGAATGTTCTGAATATATCTATGAAACCCATCTGGTCCAGTGTGCCATTAAAGTCCTTGTTTCCTTGTTGATCTTCTGCTTAGATTACCTGTCCATTGCAGTGAGGGGGATGTTAAAGTCACCTACTATTATTGTATTATTATCAATTTTTTAAAATTTGTTATTAATTGGTTTATCTAATTGGCTGCTCCCATGTTAGAGACATAAATATTTATAATTGTTAGATCTTCTTGTTGGATAGATCCTTTATTTTATTTTATTTTTTAAAGATTTTATTTGACACAGAGAGAGAGAGAGAGAGAGAGAGAGAGAGAGAGATTACAAGTAGGCAGAGAGGCAGGCAGAGAGAGAGGGGGAAGCAGGCTCCCTGATGATCAGAGAGCCCAATGTGGGGCTTGATCCCAGGACCCTGAGATCATGATCTGAGCCAAAGGCAGAGGATTTAACCCACTGAGCCACCCAGGCACCCCATGGATAGACCCTTTAATTACCATATAGTGTCCTTCCTCATCTCTTATTACAGTATTTGGTTTAAAATATAATTTGTCCGATATAAGGATTGCCTCCCCAGCTTTCTTTTGATGTCCATTAGCATGATAAATTGTTTCCCACCCCTTCATTTTCAATCTGGAGGTGTCTTTGGGTCTAAAATGAGTCTCTTGCAGATAGTATATTGATGGGTCTTGCTTTTTTATCCAATCTGATACCCTGTTTTTTTTTTTTTTGAAAGATTTTATTTATTCATTTGACACAGAGAGAGAGATTACAAGTAGNCTTTTTTATCCAATCTGATACCCTGTTTTTTTTTTTTGAAAGATTTTATTTATTCATTTGACACAGAGAGAGAGATTACAAGTAGGCAGAGAGGCAGGCAGAGAGAGAGGAGAGAGGAGGAAGCAGGCTCCCTGCTGAGCAGAGAGCCCGATGTGGGCCTCGATCCCAGGACCCTGGGATCATGACCTGAGCCGAAGGCAGCGGCTTTAACCCACTGAGCCACCCAGGCGCCCTACCCTGTGTTTTTTGATTGGGGCATTTAGCCCATTTACATTCAGGGTAACTATTGAAAGATATGAATTTAGTGCCATTATGTTACCTGTAAAATCTCTGTTTCTGTATATGTATCTGTTCCTTTCTGGTCTATGTTACTTTTGAGCTCTCTTTGCTTAAGGGATCCCCTTTAATATTTCTTGCAGGGCTGGTTTAATGATCACAAATTCTTTTAGTTTCTGTTTTTCCTGGAAGATTTTATCTCTCCTGTTTTGAATGACAGACTTGCTAGATAGAATATTCTTGGCTGCATATTTTTCTCATTTAGCACCCTGAATATATCATGCCAGTCCTTTCTGGCCTGCCAACTCTCTGTGGTTAGGTCTGCTGCCAATCTAATGTTTCTAATCTTTTTATGGACCTCTTGTTTATGGACCTCTTGTCCCATGCTGCTTTAAGGATTTTGTTTTTTGTCTTTGAGATTTACAAGTTTTACTATTATATGTCTTGGTGTTGGCCTATTTTTATTGATTTTTGAGAGGGGTTCTCTGTCCCTTCTGGATTTGAATGCCTGTTTCCTTCCCCAGATTAAGGAAGTTCTCTGCTATAATATGCTCCAATATACATTCTGCCCCTCTCTGTCTTTCTCTTTTCCCACTTCTTCTGGGATCCTAATTATTCTAATATTGTTTCACTTTATGTATCACTTATCTCTTGAATTCTCCCCTCATGATCTAGTAGTTGTTTATCTCTCTTTTTCTCAGCTTCCTTATTCTCCATCATTGTGTCTTCTATATCACTCACTCTCTCTTGTGCCTCATTTATCCTAGCAATTAGAGCCTCCATTTTTTATTATACCTCATTAATAGCCTTTTTAAATTTTGACTTGATTGGATTTTAGTTCTTTTATTTCTCCAGAAAGAGATTTTCTAGTGTTTTCCATGCTTTTTTCAAGCCCAGCTAGTATTTTTATAATTGTTATTCTGAGCTCTAGTTCTGACATCTTAATTATATCCATACCAATTAGGTCCCTGATAGCCAATACTGCCTCTTGTTCTCTTTTTTGAGGTGAGTTTTTCTGTCTTGTCATTCTTTCCAGAGAAGAATAGATGAACAAGAAAACAAAATACTAAAATGGCAACAACGACCCTAGGGAACTATATACTAAACAAATCAGAAGAGACCCCCCCCAAAAAAAGAAGAAAAATAATAAAAATTAAAGAAGAAAGCATATAATCCAATAGGCGAGCAGAATAGAGCAATACCCTGGACCCTGTGTGTATTTTGGTCTGTTTGTTAGGAAACTAGATCCCAAAATTGTAAAGAAAGAAAAACATATATGTACAAAAATAAAATTAAATACAATGAAAATATAGACTGTAACTGTAAAAAATGAGAATTAAAAATGACTGTTAAAGAGAGTTGATAATATAAGAAATTAATTGAAAAAGGAAAGAGAAAAAAATTGAAACTGAAAGACTAAAGAATTGTGGGGAAAAAAACATGAAATCTATATTCTATTTTCCCTTGGCACTGGAGTTTTGCAGTTCTGTATGATTGGTAAACTTGGTCTTAGCCAGATGTTCTTGCTGGTCTTCTGGGGCAAGGACTTTTTGCATTGATTGAATAGAGTTTTACACTTTAATCAAATTTCACATCATAAGTCCGGAAGGCATAGTTAGCATGCATAATGACAGATTAAGGGCCAACAGAACTCAACAGGTAAAATCAAATTGGCCAAAGTTAATATGATAAAATATAACTGAAGATGAATAAAAAATCCTGTATTTCAGTTCAGTAATTCAATAATCCATAAAGAGGGAGAGCTTATTGAACAGCAGTTCATATGGAAAAGACCTAGATTTTTAATTGGTTGAACGCTCGCTATGACCACAGTGTTGGCAGAAAAACAAATCTAATTCATCCCTCCCACCCAGGCAGATGAAGGCTTGACACTGGTCTTGGTGGTGATTTTTTTTTTTTTAAAGAGAGGGAGAGGTGGGGGAGGGGTGGAGGGAGAGGAAGAGAGAGAATCTTAAACAGGCTCCATGCCCAGCACCCAACGAAGGGTTCAATCTCACAATCCTGAGATAATGACCTAAGCCAAAATCAAGAGTTGGACATAACCAACTGAGCCACCCAGGCACCCCTGTGATGATTTTTTTAAAAATCTGACACAAAAATTAACAGCAACAAAAGCAAAAAAAAAAAAAAAAAGAAAGAAAGAAAGAAAGAAAAGGCAAATAGAACTACATTAACTAAAGAGATTCTGGACAGCAAAGGTAACCATCAGCAAAATAAAAGGCAACTTACTGAATGGGAGAAAATATTTGCAAAAGAATATGAGATAAGGGATATAAGGGATTGATATAATATTTGATAAATAACAAATAATCCTGTATATCATATATTTGCAATTTTTTCTTTAGTCCTCTAGATATGCTATTTTTTTTTCTAAATTGTTCCCTTCAGGGTGCAACTTTATTACATATAATTCTAGTAAGGGTATATGAAATTATAGTTTTCAAAATAAATAAGTTTTTTTTTTTAAAGATTTTATTTATTTATTTGACACAGAGAGAGAGATTACAAGTAGGCAGAGAGGCAGGCTGAGAGACAGGGAGAGGAGGAAGCAGGCTCCCTGCTGAGCAGAGAGCCCGATGCGGGCCTCGATCCCAGGACGCTGAGATCATGACCTGAGCCGAAAGCAGAGGCTTTAACCCACTGAGCCACCCAGGCGCCCATAAATAAGTTTTTTTGACAGAATAAGTCACTATATAGAAACAGTTTATTGTAATGAAAATATAAATCATCCATTTTCAGTAGGCTCAATGAAGAGCAATAAGCAGGCATTGTGGTTTGATATGGTAATGGATATACATATAAATATACTTCAAAGAAAAGAAAATGCATAAGTAATAGAAATACATTAATATTTTAAACTGCTTGTTTTCCCTGGAGTCATAACACAAGTGCCAAAAACTTGTACGTACAGTCATGGTAATAGCCACGTCTATAGCTTTCACTGACAAATGTTGATCTGTGGTCCTTAATTTAAGTGCATGTTTCAGTGAAAAAAATATGAATAATACTTTGGGATAATTCCCTTTGCCCACCAAAAAAACAACCTGGCCATCTTCCAATGGAAGGGAAATTGTGATCTCTCAGAAGAGACTTTAGGGTCTTATATGCACCATTGCATGAACTTACACACACACACACTATCACCAACACCACCAATACCCCAGCATCAGCATCACTACCAGCAATAAAAATTCTAAAGGGGGATCTGTAGTTTGGACAACACATTTCTTGATCAGCATCCTTGACCTGTTAAAGCTCCCAGACTGCTGGGGGAAAAGTGCTCAGTATTTAGTGTGAAAGCCCTGGTTGTCTATTTCTTAGAGGAATATTTGCTTTTCAGAACATGATTTCAGCTTCCTATGTTTCTGGCTGTAACACCATTGCTGACATAACAGCCAGCCCCAGCATGTCTTTCAGCAGAGAAAGTGTCATGAGGGATTATGCTGGGATGTTGGGACTGGGGTTATGGAAGGTGAGTTTTTATAACAGGTGAAGTTCATTGGTAAGGGCTAACATGGTGACTGGTAATGACAGAAATACAATCTTAAACCCAGTGGGGAAGAGAAGTATTTTAAAACATTCTTCAGGCCTTTGGTTTCTCTGATCTGCCTTTTCTCTAAGGCATTCAGACTAATGGGTGAAAGTTTTAAATTAATTTCCACTTTCCTGTACTTTTCTTGTCTTTATTCTCATAGCCTGGGCCAGAGTAGGAGATTTGAAATTGACGAGAAACATTATGAGTTGTCTTGTGCCATGGTGAAGAATACAGTCTTTACCAGAGGCAGCATGGGTTTGAATCCTGTCTTGGCCACTTGATTCTTTTAGGTACCTTTCTAGGCACTGCGAACATAGCAGTAAACAAGACAAAAATCTCCACCTTCAGGAACGATATTTAGCAGCTTTAGGACATTACTCTGTAATTCAGCTTCCTCCTCAATAGTAACTATGAAGGAACCTACTTCTTGAGCATGTTTTAAGCCTTCACTGAGTTAATATACACAAAATGCTTAGTCCAGAGGTAAGCATTTAATAAATGTTAACTATTACATTTATCACTTTTTTTCAGTTATGTTGGGGGGGATGCTGTAGACTTGTATTCTTGTAAAATGTAACATACATTCTTGTACCTGGGTCCTCTTCTCAGGCTCTGCCTTTGGGGGAACCCAAACTGACACAGGCCTTCATTGGTTGTGTGTATCCCACATATCTTCTCCCACTCAGTTGCTTGCATTTCACTTTTTAAACAGGACCTTTTAATGAAAATAAATTCTTAATTTTAATGTAGACCAATTTCTCAATTCTATGTCAAATGGTTTTTGTGTCCTAGTTATGAAATTCTTCACCACCCTAATATCATGAAGATAAAAAGCTTCTATATTTTCCTGCAAACTTTTATTTGTTTTGGGGGTTATAGTTTATCTGGAATTGATTTTGTGTATGGTAGGAGGTAAAGGAAGTTTCTTCTTTTTTACGTAGGGATGCATAGTTGACCGTGATAGGCAGAATGATGACCTTGCAAAGATGTCCATATCCTCATCACAGAGATTTCCATGGCAAAGGAGACTTTGCAGATGTGACTTCAAGTGGGGAGACTATCCTGGGTTTTCTGGTCGGGCCCCATTTATCAAACGGGTCCCTAAAACAGGAGAACCTTTCCAGGCTGTAGCAGAGAGAGATGTGACTAGGGAAGAATTATCAGAGAAATGCAACATTGCTGGCTTTGAAAATGGAGCAACGGGGCCATGAGTCAATGTGGAACAATGAGTTGGGAACACTGGAAGCTTCTAGAACCTGAGCATGGCACAGGAATGGATTTTCTCTTAAAGTCTCTGGAGAGTAACACAGCCCTGCCAATATTTTGATTTATCTCATTGCAACTTGGGTTGGATTTCTGACATAAAGAACCATAAGATAATAAAGTTGTGTTGTTTTAAGATAAGTTTGTGGTTATCTGTTATGACAGCTATACAAGATTAATGCATGGACCCAGCACTATTTATGGAAAAGATCATCTTTTACTCACTTTTCTGCAGCTCTGCTTTTGTCATAATTGTGTGTCCATCCAAGCACTATCTGTTTCTGTATTTTTTATTTTGTGCCAGTGGGCTTTTTGTCCACTTTTGTGCAAGTACTGCCCTCCTTTAGCTTATATTGCTTTTCAATATTTTAAAAATAATTTAATAATTCCTCTAAGTAATTCTCAGTAGGGCAACTTTTCCCATGGTGTTCTTTAACAGTGATTTAGCTCTCCTTACTTATTTGTATTTCAATATAAATTATATAATCACCTTGTCAGTTTCATCAACAATAATAACAAAAACTTATTGGGATCTTGATTGGTAGGGCACTTTCACCATAGATCAATCCAAGAAGTTGATGTCTTCATAATACTGATTTTGAAAAACCCATTGGCGGCATTTTTGTCATTTATTTGATCTTCCTTAATTTTTCTTAATGATGCTTGTAGTTTTCTGTGCAGAGGACTTAAAAACTTTTGTTAGATTTATTCTTAAGCCTTTACTCTTATTTTATTATAAACAATGTATTTTATATTTTTTCTTTTTTTACTAATGTATACAATTTATTTTTGCGTACTATATATAGTTTTTGTACATTGATTTTTCTGGTAGCTCCACTAATACACTTATTAGTATTAACATTTATCTGTAGATTCTTTTAGAATTTACATATACAACCATATGATCTGTGAATAATTACAGTTTTCTTTTCCTGTTCTTACAACTTTTATTTTATGTTTTGCTTTATTCCAAAGCTAGAAAAGTGAGGACAACAGGTATTTACTTTGTTCTTGATATTAAAGAAAAGTTTCAGTATTTCCTTAAGAAGTATGATGTTTGTTGTATGTTTTTTTAGAAATGCTTTTGATTAGATTTGGAAATTCTCATCTATTACCAGTCTGTTAGGAGTTATTTTTTAATTACACTTTTTATTTTGGGATAGTTTATAGATTTTTTCCCCTAAATTTTTATTTAAATTCTAGTTAGTTAGTATATGGTATCATATTGGTTTCAAGACTAGAATTTAGTGACTCATCGCTTACATGTAACACCCAGTGCTCATCATAACCAGTGCCCTTTTTAATACCCATCACCCATTTAGCTCATCTTCCACCCTCTTCCCTCCATCAACCCTCAGTTTGTTCTTTGTCATTAAGAGTCTCTAAACATTTGCTTCCCTCTTTCATTTTTTCTCCTTCCCATATGTTCATCTTTTTTGTTTCCTAAATTCCACATGTGAGTGAAATCTTATGGTATTTTTCTTTCTCTGACTGACTTATTTCACTTAGCATAATACATTCTAGATTTACCCACATCACTGCAAATGGCAAGATTTCATTCTTTTTGATGGCTGGGTAATATTCCTTTGGAGATATATCTCCCATCTTCTTTATCCATTCATCAGTCAGTGGGCACTTGGTCTCTTTCCATAGTTTGGCTATTGATAATGCTGCAATAAACATCAGGGTGCATGTTCCTCTTCAAATCTGTATTTTTGTATCCTTTGAGTAAATATCTACCAGAGTCCAGCTCCAGCAGGTGCAGGGGTCCCTGAAGGATGGACGGTGTCAGCGAAAGGAGTGAGAGAGCCATGAGTTCTTTCTGATCACCAAGCAGGCATCTCTAACTCTGCTGGTCTCAGTAGCTTTATTTATAGATAGTAAGATGAACAATACATGAACAGAACATTTTATGTTTGCCCTCTATAGATTGGGGCAGAGACAGACCATCTGTCTTGACAATCTGTCAAATGACATCTGTCCCCAAACAGGACAGATGGGTCTAATACAGAGCAAGCGAATCATGCTTTTGTTCTTAAAAATGAAGTAATAGAGTTACAAGTTAAAGACAGTAACCATTATTATGTATTAGAATCACCTATCTATGTTAAACTTATATGCATAAGGCAGTTATATAGTTCAAGCATAGTCTAACATAAATGAATTATGCGTTATTATCTAGTACATTAGTCACAGAAGCGAGGAATACAGGAGTGAAGAAAATAGTGATAATTATGGAAGTGGGTCCTAAGTTGTTCACATGAGCTACTTCTTTGTAACTTGGGTGCGCAAGCACCATAAGGGTCCTGTTCTGGCTATTCTTTGAATAAAGGGCAATATTCATAGAAAGCAGACCTTATGGAGGGTACCATGCCCTCTCATTAATCAGTAAAGGAACATGTAGCAACTTATGTCCTGCTCTAACTCATATTACATCTTTAGATAAGGCTTCTTTTCTTCAGGCTGAACTAATGCTTAGCTCCTGGGCCTGGCTTTGTCTTAAAGTCCTTCTGTCTGAACTACAAAAGCTCTATGAGAAAGCGCTGGGAGAGAGGGTCACAGAAGTAGAATCTGGGGTCCTTGCTGTGGGGCTAAGGGTCTGATTCTCCTCATATGCTGTCATACAAGTAATCTTGGTCTGGTGTGGAGTGCCTTAGGGCCTAATCATAAGCAACAGGTTTATTCCTGAGAGAGAAATCAAGAGTGGTGGAAGGAGATACCAGGTTTGCTCTGTGTGGCAGGAGCTGTGCAAACGCTGCCATTTCCACGCTGTGACTGTGTCAACCAGCGAGTCCCAGGTGGCTCCCGGCAGATGCTCATGGATCAGAAGAATACTCTTAAAAAAAGAAAAAAGTAGAAGAAGTATACTCCTGAACCAAATTAGCAAGTTCATCTCATCATTTGCAGAGTGACAATGGGAAGAATAAGAATTGATGAGCTTTTAGAGACTGTTTTAGGAAACTCCATGTTAATTCATATGAATAATATTGTCATAAATATGATGATCATATAGTCCGAACCTCAAACTTGAACACATTGTCTGATAATTTGGAGTGTATTTATGGGATCATTCTGGAAAATCCAGGCTTGTAGTCTCAGTAAACATGAGTATTATGACACCCTAAATCAGAATCATGCTATATACCGTGTGTGCTGTTACTTTTCCCACCTGTACCCATGGCTGACATTAATGCAGTTGTGACGTTCTTCACTGCTGAGTGTGATATGGCCATACCACCAGTTAGTTGGAGTTGGCCCTAATCAACAAGAAACCTCTTCACTGTCTTGTTTAGAGGTAATCTTTGTGATCTCTTGATCAGTTGGCACCATGTAGAAATGATTAACCCCATTGGCCAGTGGGGCAAAAAATTTATTTGAAACACGACAAGTATGTGTAAAGATTGCTCAAACCTGCCCTTTGCTACTCATTTTTTTTTTAAATTCACATGGAAACAAGCTAGTCACATGGAAGACACTTAAATGAATCTTTAGTGAACTTGAGCAACTGCATGGTTTTCATCTCTTCTTCCATTTGGCCATGGTTTTCATCCTCTGAGAGCTTGTCATCTAGTAAGAGGGAAAAATTATAAACAACTAACTATGGTGCAAGGTATAATGTGAAAAATTCTGTGAGAATGATTAGAATGCTCACAAAAAGGGGCATTTCTCTTCTATTCAAGATGAACAAGTACATCCATCTTGCAGTTTGTTTTCTATTTTTCTCATCTGTTTTTATTTCTCTGTTCCTCCTTTGTTCCCTTCTTTTGAATTAATAAAAAAAATTTAGTATACTATCTTAATTTCTCTGCTCTATTGTTGCTGTGCCTCTTTGTTTTTTTAGCTGGTATTCTAGTGATTACATTATTCATCCTCAAATCATCACAATCTACATGGAGTTAATAATATCACAGTACTTTATGTAAAATTAAGAGCATTACAATAGCAGAATCCCATATACTTCCTCTCTCATCCTTTGTGCTCTTGTCGTCATATGTTTTATACATACATATGTTAAAAACTGATAGTTCAATGTTATTTTTGTTTTAAGCAGTTAGTTTCTTTTTGAAATTAAATAAAAGTAGCCTTTAATAGTCTAATAGTGATTAATTCTTTCAGCTTTTCCTTATCTGAAAATGTTTTTATTTTACCCTCATTTTTAATTTTCATTGGATATAAACTTCTGGGTTGATAGATTTTTCTCTTTTGGAACTTAATATGTAGTTTCATTGTCTTATGGTCTCCATTAGAAGTCAGCCTTTTTCCATATATTTTTCTTTTTGTATGAAATATGCCTTTTGTCTTTGGAGATTTTCTCTTTATTTGGTTCTCATTAGTTTGACTATAACATTCTAAGGTGTGGTTTGCTTTGTATTTATCCCACTTAATATTTGCTGAGCTTCTTATATTGGTGAACTGACTTTTTTTGCCAAATTTGTGAAATTTGGGCCGTTATTTCCTCAAAGATTTTTCTGCCCCTTTCCTTCCTTCTCCCCCCTTCTCTCCCTCTGACTACAAAGATATATAACTTCTTGATATTGTCTCACAAACAGCCTCACTGAGGTTCTGTTCAACCTTCTATCAGTCATTTTTTTCTCCATTGTTCAGTTTCTATTGAATTTGAACTATCAACAGCTAATTTCTATTGATTTGTCTTCAAGTTAATAAATCTTTTTCTAAAACTTGCAATCAGTTGTTAAGCCCATCCATTGATTTTTTTCATTTCAGATATTGCACTTTTCCAGTTCTAGCATTTCCACTTGAATAACGTGGGTTAATTCCAGCTGGTCTGGATTGACCTAATGCTGATCTTCAGAGACACTTATCCTTGATCAATGGTATAGAACTTATTATCTACAGATAAAGATAATAAATGTTCTTTAACCATCTAGAGGTGAAACAGTCATGAGAAACAAACATCTCTGTGTGAATGTCTAAGGGAGAAAATTCTGAAAATTTTGTAAGTAACGGCAAACTACTGTAGTGGATATTGGTGTCTGAGTCATTCTTCACTTTGATTCTTAACAGATCAATTAACTTCCACATTAATGAAAATTTATCATACTTATTCCAGAATAAAAATAAAGGCAGAGGAGATGGGAAGAAATAAAAAAATAAGAAAGCCCAGAATTAGAGTGGATTCTAAAAGAAAAGATGGAAAGATACTAAAGAAAAATTTAACCTCTTTCAAATTTTTATTAATTTGGTTTATCAGAGATCCATGCCAGGGAAGAAACTAACCATTTTCAAATAATTGCTATCAGGCACTGTGCTAAATAGCTAACATATCTTATTTCCTTTTATTCATATAACTGAGAAATCTTTCTTATTATCCGTACTGTACAGGTGAAGAACAGAGGTTCAGTGAGGTAAATTAAGAATAGAAGTTGCTAAGCCTAATAATGAACTGAAGCAGATGGGTACACATTCTCTGGACCACGTAAATTTTGAGTTTGATTTTGAACATAGAAAAGAAAGTAAGAAAGATTGCATGGAGTGCTCCAATTGGGTGGGGGCCGGGGGCCGGGATGGTGAAAGAATTCATCCAAGGCTGAACAAAAGAGATAGAAGTGTATTGAATACACCAGTTCAAGGGAGTGGCAGGCAGGACACTAAAGGAGAGACTGTCTGCCACAGGTGGTAGGGAGAGGCTACAGTTATAGGGCAGAGTGAAGGAGTATGGGGATGTATGGAATTTTCCCTTTTTATGTAATCTTAAGAACTGTGCCTGGTTGCAACTGGTCGGTTAGGGTCTATGACTATTTTGAGGTGGATCACTCAGTGAGCCCTGTTTATATTCCCCTCAGTGGTCACTGTGGGTCCTTTTGCCTTGTTTTGGTTTCCATTGCTTAAGCCTGTTGCCTAAAAGCAGCCTCTATGGATTGGAACTGGGTAATGTTTTTCTCCCATGAATTATCAGGAAATTGCCATGTTGTTTTCTGTCTAAACTACTGACCTTCACAGTGTCCCGGCGGGAAATGCGCCTCCCTGTGTAACTGGTAATGACCTTTAATGGATGTTTGATAATGCAAAGGATGATGATGACTAATGGCTGGGAGGGCTGAAGGTCTCCACTTCAATGCAGAACTATAATTCAAAGCTTGCTTTGATTCTCTCTAGACAGAGAATCAGCTTTGCTACATTAAATAAATTCCAAGCAGGAGACATCGAAATTCCAAAGTTTGTATCCCTTCCTCTTGTAAATCATTCTCTGGATCTAAGTTAAACCTTCTTCTCACCCCTCACACAGTCCAGTTTGCCTTTCTTCTTGGCTCACTGATCCAACTCCAGAGAAACCATTAACCAAACTCCATTCTTTACCATGGATTTGTATAGTACCTTCAGTTTTCTTTCTGTGCATCCCCCCATTGCGTTTGCGCTCTACCCAAATAATTAGTACTTCTCTGGGACTCATTTTTCTCCTATGTAAAGTGGAAGAATTGGTTTAATTATTATCTCTGCTTCTCTCGGTCCTAGGGGTTCAAAGCATTAAGTCACACGATAGGATGTGGGAGGCATTGCCAAACAGAAACCTCCTTTAACAGAAGCAGCTCTGCTTTCTGTCCACATATTCATGGAACTTTTTTTATAGGATTTCATTTCAAGGAATCTGATACTAAAACAGATTTGAAAAGCATTGGATTAGGTTCTATCTCAAGCAATCTAAGATAATACCCTACGATTCTTCAATCTTAACAGCCCTAACAAGGGGAAGAGGTGTTTTACCAATTTACATTTTGCATATTTTCAGAGACTTTTAGAATCAGACATGTTTCTAAGAGACTTAGAGACTAGATACAAAGCTTGGCTGAGTGCACAAGCTGGAACAGATCTTACAGAGCAGCCCCCAGGGATAAATTCCTTTCTCCTGAAATCATCCAGTCACTCCTCAGGTATTAAAGACAAGACTCAGATAGCTATTTTCCCTGGCACTGCTAATTTGACAGTAGCCGGTAGCCAGACAGTGTTGGTGAATTCCAGGCAGAGTCAAGGGGGGAGACTGTGACCTTAGCTCTCCCATCCTCCCCCCCTTCTCCTGCTGGACTTGCAGCTCCTCCCATTCTGGCTGGGTGGTGATAGAGCAGAATTTTGTTTCTCTTAGGTCAGTCACTTCAAAGCTGCCATGGTTCCTGGAAATCTACCCCACTATCTATAGGATCGCCAAGTGAGATGTGGAACTATCTCCCTTCTCAGCTGCTGGTGCCGTGGAGAGCGGTCCAGTGTTCCTTTGGGGACTGCATAGCTCCCATGAGTCCTATTTGGAGGATCTGCGGCCTTAAAACCGAGGGGAGCATGCCAACTGGGTCCTGTTTGTATTATCTAGTGGATGTAAATCATAGGGTGGAGTGGAGAGAGTGTTTTATTACAAACGACTCTATTTTGAGCTCCTAAGAAGAAAGCATTTATAAGGTTCAAATTATTATTAGAGTCACTAATATGAATAATCCTAATGCTTTCTGGATACTCTTCCTTAGGGTGAAAAGGAGCAGCATTACAAACTTACAAGTGCTTGAGCTCCTCTATCCATCTGCCTCCAGCCTCACCCCTCACATTCCATCCCCCACTCTGTTTGCATAGTGGATCTATTGCAAATGTAAGTCTAATCACACCACCTTCAGCCTCAGTGCCTTCAAAGGATTTCCACTGACTTCTGAATAAAGTACAAGTTCTTTAAAGAACATGCAAAGACCAACCTTATTTGGCTCCATTCATCTTGCACCTTTGGTTCCTGCCATTCCATTACCACTCAGTGGAGGGTCAGGACCTGAAGGCTCAGCCTTGCTGCAGAGTATCAGGAGAATATATATATTTTCTTTCAAGAGTAGTCATATGTTCCTCAAATCTTCCCACAAGAAAATCAATGAATGTCTTTATTAAAAAATAATGCTTGTAGGGGCACCTGGGTGGCTCAGTTGTTAAGTGTCTGTCTTTGGGTCAGGTCATGATCTCAACATCTTGGGATTGAGCCCTGCATCGGGCTCCATGCTCAGTGGGAAAGCTGCTTCTCCCTCTCCCACTCCCCCTGCTTGTGTTCCCTCTCTCACTGTCTCTCTCTCTCTCTGTCAAATAAATAAAATCTTAAAAAAAAATTTGTAAAAGTTAAAATAGAGCTACCCTATGACCCAGCAATTGCACTACTAGGTATTTACCCCAAAGATATAGATGTAGTGAAAAGAGGGGGCACATGCACCCCAATGTTCATAGCAGCAATGTCCACAATAGCCAAGCTGGAAGAAGCTGAGATGTCCTTCAAAGATGAATGGATAAAGAAGATGTGGTTCATATATAAAATGTAGTATTACTCAGCCATCAGAAAGGATGAATACACACCATTTACATCAACATGGATGGAACTGGAGGGGATTATGCTAAGTGAAATAAGTCAAGCAAAGAAAGACAATTATCATATGGTTTCACTTATTTGTGGAATGTAAGGAATAGCATGGAGGACCATAGGGAAGGAAGGGAAAACTGAAGAGGAAGAAATCAGACAGGGAGATGAACCAGGAGAGACTATGGACGCTGGGAAATAACAAGGTTTCAGAATGGAGGGGTGGTGGAGGATGGGGTGATTGAGTGATGGGTATCAAGAAGGGCCGTGTTGTGATTAGCACTGTTAAATACAACTAATGAGTCATTTAACACTACATCAAAAACTAATGATGTACTGTATGTTGGCTAACTCAACATAATACGAAAAAAAGGAGGGGTGCCTGGGTGGTTCAGTCATTAAGCGTCTGCCTTCTGCTCAGGTCATGATCCCAGGGTCCTGGGGTCAAGCCCTGCATCATGCTCCCTGCTCGGCAGGAAGCCTGCTTCTCTCTCTTCCACTCCTCCTGCTTGTGTTCCCTCTCTTGCTGTGTTTCTCTCTGTCAAATAAATAAATAAAATCTTAAAAAGAAAAAAAAGTAATGTTTGTGATAATACAGTGAATATTTGTTACCAGGCACTAGGTTGTATGTTCTAAGTTAACTCATTTAATCATTCATTATAACAACCCTCAAAGGTAAGCTCTTTCTTTCTTTCTTTCTTTCTTTCTTTCTTTCTTTCTTTCTTCTTTCCTTCTTCTTTCTTTCTTTCTTTTGGTAAGTGCTACTTCTAAATTCATCTGATGGATGAGAAACAGTGCAGAGGTTAAGTAATTGTTCACTTTTCACGAGCAGCAAAGTCAGGTTTCAAATCCTGGCAAACAGGCTCCACAGGCCATCCTCTTTACCACGCTCCCATATAGTCTCTCACTAAAAATTGCAGATTCATGGGCCCTTCCACAGCCCAAAGGTACACATTTTAAACAAGATCCTAAGGTGATTCTTCTGTGCACTGGTTTGAAAACCATTACTGTAAATTTTGTTCAAACAGAAAATGGTAGATGAGTGCCCTCTAGTGTATACACGTTAGCATTACACATTCATTGATACTGAATCAGATCTTTTATCATTTTGTACAAAATAGCCAAATTTCATGATGTACAAATTTTAAGGACTGTATTAGGATAAATTATTTCCATGTCAATGTCTTAACTTATGAATACTACCTTAAATTGATTTTTGTCACAAAAGTATTCTGTAAATATTGCCGGGTAATTGTCTCTCTCATCAGACCACAACGGCTCCTGGGAATTCAATTTAAATATTGGAAGCCTCCAATCCAACAAGTCTGTTTGTTAGGAATAAAGGCTCATATCTTTAGTGCACAGTAGGTGCTAAATGGGAAACACATTCACTCTGTGCAAGGGACAGATTTTACTCATCCTAATTGTGGTGTCTTCATTACATCATTAGTTGTCCTCAGCAGGTCCTACTCAGTTTATTATGTCAGAAGAGGATTAGACTCAGGCCTTCTGCTTCTCTCTCATCCTCTTTAAAATAAATTGGAAGGGAGGAGAATCCACTGCTTAGTATGATTTAAAAATCCCATTTACTACGTTAAGCTACTGCTTATTCCCAAACAGGAAGCCATCCATGTATTTTCTAGGTTAGAGTTGAGTGTCTGATGGCTAAAACAAGATTGACTTTTATTCTCTCTGAGATAACTGTCCAGAGATAGTACTCCATATAGTGAGCTCTGACATACGCTCAACACACAGATTCCATTTCTCCGTTCAAAATGTCGGCTCGACTGCCTGCCCTTGCATTTGTATCCCAGCCAGCGGAGAAGAGGCCAGGGAAGGGGACATCCATTCCTTTTAAGGACAAACCCAGAAGTGGCAGACAACTGCTTTGCTCACAACCCACTGGCCAGAATTTGGCCATAAGCTTTAAGAGAGGATGGGAACGTAGTCCTTAGTGAGGCAGTTATGTGACCCACGAAACCTGGAGAACCATCATTAAAGGAAGAAAGGGAACATTGCTACCACAAACCACTGCCTCTATTTGGACATTTCTTTTTTTTTTTTTTAAAGATTTTATTTATTTATTTGACACAGAGAGAGAGAGAGAGATTACAAGTAGGCAGAGAGGCAGGCAGAGAGAGAGGAGGAAGCAGGCTCCCCGCTGAGCAGGGAGCCCGATGCGGGCCTCTATCCCAGGACCCTGAGATCATGACCTGAGCTGAAGGCAGAGGCTTTAACCCGCTGAGCCACCCAGGCGCCCTCTATTTGGACATTTCTTATATGATTCTGTAAGCAGCCGGTTATTTACAGAAAATAGTCAAGAAAATGAGTATCAACTATTTCAAGAATGCCAGTTAATAAAATGATAGAATTTCTACAGAGATGCTGGGAGCTGAGAACCTTGTGTGCTTTGCCTTATGGTCCTTCATGGTAGAGACTTCTAAACTATAGAGCTAGACAGCTGGTTTCAAAGTCAGTATGGGCAGTCCTTGCACTGCATGGTTTTGGTATGCACAAATTACAGTTAGTTACCATGGCTTGGTTAAATATCACCAGTTCCCCCAACAACACTGTTCAAATTTCAGTTCCATATTACATAACTGGATGATTGCACAAAGAGCAAACTTCATGCTAGCTCTTCAGTCCACAAATAATAACATAATAACAGGTGCGCATAGGGTTCACTGATCAATCATATTACTTCTCTCAAAGTCTGTGGGTGATTGGTCACTGCATGCCTGTTATTCAGTTTATGCCCAGAAGCAAAGTGTAGAGCTATGTTGACTCCTTGTGTCTCGGTGATCAGCCCACATGACATTTTACAAAAATGGATAAAGGAAAGAGGTAACTGGCCAACAAAGATGAAAATGTAGTAAAGAAAAAAACGCAGTAACACTGGAAGTGAAATTCTAATTGAATGTACTTGGAATTATAGAAGAAAGAGCTGACCATGGAAATTTCGTTACTGCCACTTTTTTTTTTTTACTGCCACATTTTAAGACAGATACTCAGCCACAGAAACTGTGTTAGGGTTCTCCAGAGAAACAAAGCCAATAGTGTGAGTGTGTGTGTGTGTAAAGAGAGATTTATTTTAAGGAATTGGCTCACATGATTATGGAGGCTGGCAAGTCCAAACTCTGTAGAGTGAACCCAAAGTCCAGAGACCCAGGGAAAAGCTGATGCTGTAGTTCAAGATTTGACCAAATATGTGGGCACCATGGCCCAACCAAGTTGAGACAGAAAATTAAGCATCACGGGAACTTGGTGACGGCAAACTTATTAATATAAACAAATAAAGTAGTTATAACAAGCCAGAACTGATGCTGATAAAACAACAACAACTTCACATTAAAGGAACTCTTGGCAGGATTATGGGCCTGGCTGGCTCAGTCCCAGGAGCGTGTGACTCTTGATCTCAAAGTCAGGAGTTCAAGCCTCACATTGGGTGTAGAAATCACTTAAATAAATACAAGCTTAAAGCAACTCTTGGGATATTCGACAACATTGAAAGCACATGTTGGAAGCTAATTTGAACTTAGAAAGAGCATGACAGTTCACCCACGTATAGAAAAGATGCTCGTGCCATGTCGGAAGTTACAGAACAAGAAGGGAAGCACTTTTCAAACTATTCTTGATAAGTACAGAGAAATAAGACACTTTAATTCTGAATGTTTCTAAGCCTTTGAATTGTAGTGCACTAAATAAGTATTAGTTTTGATACTTTTTAATTTATAACCTACAATAACTTTTTTTTTTAAGATTTTATCCATTTATTTGACAGAGAGAGAGAGTGAGCACGAGTACAAGCAGGGAGAGTGGCAGGCAGAGGGAGAGGCAAAGGGAGAAGCAGACTCCCCGCTGAGCAGGGAGCCTGACACTGGGCTGGATCCCAGGACCCTGGGATCATGACCCGAGCCTAAGGCAGATGTTCAACCAACTGAGCCACCCAGGCGCCCTGCATAGTAATTGGGTTTTTAATGTTCTGATAAAAAGTTTTAAAGACCACAGAACAATCATCATTTTTTTTCACATTGATTATTAAGATTGATTTGTTTGGCTTCTGCTTGCACAGTGATTTTTTTTTTTTAAGTAGAAGGAGGGGCAGAAAGAGAGGGGCTCCACACCCAGGAGTCCAAGATGGGGCTCCATCTCACAACCCTGAGGTCATGACCTGAGCCAAAATCAAGAGTGGGACATTAAACCTACTGGGCCACCCAGGGCCCCCTTGCACTGAGATTTTTTACAGTCCTGAAGTACCATGCAAAGTGGGGACTGCCTGTATAGTATTTCACTGGAAGAGATTATCTGGTGGTTCAAATGGAATCTCTGTTCCTGGAAGGATAAGAGAAGGGTGGTAACTTCTTTGTGTACCCTCATGTCCCTAGTAAGGTATAGATGTTTAGAAAATACTGGTTTCATTGTTTTAGTTGAAAATGACTCTGGGTCAGATGAAGAACCGTGGAGCAATGTAAGAGGGCATAAGAAACGAGATCCATGCTTGGTCTGCACCTCACCCTAAGCTTCAGTTTCCTGATCCATCACATAAGGGCAGTAACAGTGTTTCCATCTACCTTATGGGGTGCTTTTGAATACAGCACATGAAAGTGCTAAATAAATGTCTACAGAGGAAAATGAATGATCCAGGACTTAGTCTGACCAAGAGTAGTTACCCTACAAAGTTCTCATAACCCTTCAATTATAATTGAGGCTAGAACATTAAGGCTGTCTGGGTGCTGGTTAGGGTGAGTGGCGATGGGCGGGCAGACAGTTGGAGCAAGAAGGCCACGTCCCTTGAAGGCACAGATGTTAGGACCAAGAGTGTTTAATCCGTTGGCCCCGTCCTCATTCCCCTTCCCCTGTGCTTCCTCAATGGAGGCCGAATGGTTCAATTTAGGAAAAGGAGCAGAGAAAGCAAACCTGGGCTTTGGCCCTGGGGTCTCCTGGTGGTGCATATTCTTGCATTTTTAGTTTCTCTCTGCTGCCTCACTCCTTTCAGCAAAAAGCAAACATGAAACATGCTCTAATTTTCCACCTCAAACAAAAGATCGGTCTTATAACTGCTCACCCTGCATTACTATGGTTCTGTGTATTCTTTCCACTTAGCACCCACCTCCTCTGGTTTCCGGAGCTCTGTCTCCGAGGCAGTCAGTGACTTTGTAGTTTCCAGTGTCTGGTACTCAGCACTTGTGTTCTCTGAGAAGAGAGGGCAGCCTTCTGCCCACTGCCCACACTCTCCTCCTTGATGACTTCTCCCCTCCATGCTGCTGAGACATGGCACCAAAGGCCCCACGACTTCTTGTTTCCCTCGTCCCTAAACGTGTCTCTTTCCCTGTGTTCTGACTTGGAGCGCATTCTCCTTTTGTTCTGAAAGTTCTCCCACGAAGTTTTCATCATTCCAGAGCTGTGGGTATCTCACAAATCTATTATTTTATTATTTTATTTTTAGATTTTATTTATCAGGGGGAGAGAGAGAGAGAGAGAGAGAGAGAGAGAGAGAGAGAGAGAGAGAGAGAGAGAGAGANGGAGCTGCAAGCAGAGAGAGCAGCAGACAGAAGGAGAAGCAGACTCCCCACCGAGCAAGGAGCCTGATGCGGGACTTGATGCCAGGACCCAGGGATCATGCCCTGAGCTGAAGGCAGATGCTTAACTGATTGAGCCACCCAGGCACCCCTCTCCCTCTGCTTTCATTCAACCTCATCACTTCTAGAAGCAAGTCCTGGTCCTAGCTAAATAGTTAGACATAGAAGAAAATGTTACTGTAGATAGATGCAGAGAACTAAGGGAACTGATTCCTGACTCATAAATTTAAAAGATGTTGATATGGGATTAAGCTAAAAAGTCTTAGATGTGTATTATCCAAGAGAGCATTCTAGTTCACCAGATGAGATGAACTCTCCATGACATAAGTGAAAGCAGCTTTGCATCTCTTGAGCAAATACCACTATCGGCAACTGCCATGAAATCACCATGGATGCAGATACACGTGAGCAATGTTAAATGTCTTATTGCTGTCAGATGCCTCATTGCCCCATGCCCATTGTTCCTTGATTGCCAAAATAGAAGGGATTCCTGCATAGACCCCAACACTTTCTCCCGACATCTTCCCAGACAACTTTTCCTTTCAGTTAGCCCATAGGATTCTTAAGCCTCTGAGAATGGTTGTTGAGAGCACTGTATAGTGAAGGGGTGGAGTAATCAGGAAGCTTCTGTATGTAGGCAAATGGAACAGCTGGAGACTTTGGCTGAACTGGTAGAAATAACTTTTTTTTTAAAAGGATTTATTTATTTATTTGAGGGGGATGCAGAGGGAGAGAGAGAGAAAGAGGGAGAGAGAGAGAGAGAGAGAGAGAGAGAGAGAGAGAGAGAGAGAGAGAGACTCTCCAAGCAGACTCCCTGTTGAGCATGGAGCCTGATGTGGGGTTGAATCCCAGGACCCTGAAACCATGATCTGAGCCAAAATCAAGAGTTGGCTGCCTAACCAACTAATCCACCAGGTGCTCTGGTAGAAATAACTTTTAGTAATTGTCTAGATTTAAACCTATTACTTCCTATACACCTAAACTTGCTAGTTCTTTCTGAATTCCACATTTTTGTTCATCTTAGGCTCACAAGCTTAATACCCCAGAATTATCTTCAAAAATTTCTCTCTATAGTGGGCATCAATAATATTGTCTGCTTATCATATTTTCCTTTTTTTTCTAGAAATGATATCCCACACTTACCTTTCCCCCCAGTTATAGTGGGAGGTCATTATGTTCTAACATGAGTACATCATCTACCCCTGGCCATTGTTGGTTGGATCTAGGGTGGACATCCAAATCAAGATGGAATAATTAGGATGTTAGAAAGACTTAAGCTGACAAACAGCACCTTATTTTATTTTTTGCTCATATAACAAGAACTCCAGCCCAAGGCTACAACATCTGCTTGGAGATGTATCAGGACCCAGTCTCCTTCTATCTTATTGCTCTGCAAACTTTTTCAAGTGACTTTTATAATTTTCATCACAAATGGTTGCTGCAATTCCAGATATATGCATATTAGTGTAGAGAAAAATATTGAGGAGCTAAAGACGAAAGGTGAAGGATTAAGCGGCAGGCACCATGATGCCTCCCTTTCATAAAACTTTTCTGGAATATTCCAGTGGTATCTATAACTCTCTGAAAAACTAATTTTAAAATTACTTCAGTTAAAGAAAAAACAAGGCAGCAACTCCAAATTGCATTGGATATTTAAGCTACATTTAACTTTAAGAATCAATTGTTTTAATGAAATATGTAAATACTTGTCTCTAAAGGCCTAAACACTTAAAAATTAAATTGTAAAAAAATAGAGTAAAAATATCAAAAAGTCCATTTCTTTGCTAATTTCACTAGCACCACCTCACCAACATCCCCCTTAGAGTTTTTAATAGATTGGCAAAAGTGCCCCAAGGTAAATACATCTGTTTGGCAATACTTTGTTAATAATCAGCCTGAGCCTGATTATCTCTCAGGGACTGGCAGAACTGAGTCACTTTGATCATGCATTTCCTAAGTTCAGATGTCAAAATTGGGGAATTAGTGAAAATAGTACAATTTAGTAAAGCTAGTGGGACTCATGAGTGTGTGTGTGTGTGTGTGTGTGTGTGTGTGTTGTTAAAATGCAGTAAAGCTGTCAGCAGAATGAAGTCAGAGTCCCTTCTGACTCTCTCTAGAAAAGGGTAAGACTAAAATCAGTCATGGTTTTGGGAATAGGGGAGAGGAAAAATTCATAAGGATTCTGAGAAGCATGTAAAAATTCATGAGTTTGTGTAAACCTCTTCAGAATCTTTTTGCTTGGTAGGGTCATACAGAACATAAAACTGTATAGGCAACTAAGCTCAAAAAAGGATGAGAACCCTTTCCTTATCCCTTATGTTTTACAAGTTATTGTAAACTTATTATTTGTTCCCACTAGCTTTCTGATGCTTGAAATTGCTGGAATAGGGGATTTTTTTTTAAATTCCATGCTGAAAAATAGGGCTTAAATCCCCTGGAGACAATTTTTATCCACAAGATGATGACTTAAACTCACACTAACCAGGCTATGTGAAAATGAATAAAGGAAACGAAGTTCAAAATACGGTCAGGAGCAATGAAGGGATGGTGCTCACTCACAGCTTACTTTACGCAACCCTGCAGGAAGAAGGAAGATTTTCTCCTCACACAGCAACAACCCAGACGATTAGAAGCCCCCACAACTTGGAACTCGTCTTCTCCTCCTATGAACTTTCCTCCAAAACAACCCTTCCCAACGCCTTCCTTTCCTCTATAAAAGCAAGTCCCTCTCCTCTGTTCTTTGTTCTTCTCTATTGTTCTTGCTTCTGGTGTGCTGTAGTTTGCATGTCTTCAGTTGCAATTCCTCTGCTATTCCCAGCTAACTTAATCTGTGTTGATTAAATAACTGGCTATTTTATTTTTAAGGTTGATATTTGTAAAAGCCTTTCTGAAGCATAGTATAATTAAGTGAGGGTAGGGAGGGCTCTGGATATCATAGGAAAGGAGAGCAGCTCTTTGCACAGAGAGGTTAAGGACAGGGAAGGATGGAAACCTTCAAACTAGTACACAATTGGCTCAAGACCAGACTATCTGACTGGGCATATGTTCAAAATGGCCTGTGTCTGCTTATCTTTTCCTAGCTTTACGGGTATTCTCAGAATCAGAGCAATAATGAAAGGGGGTTCTTATAGAAAGATGGGCTAGTGAGGTTCTTTCCATTAATGAGGTTCAATTACTACCCCCAGGCCCAGCCAAACCCCATCACGGGCATATAAGAGAAGCAAACACTGTTTCCTGAAGTGATGGTTCTTATCCTCCCTTTCCTCCCACAACTCGGCCTGGCAGCAAGTTACACTATGGGTAAAAGCCACTGGTTTTCTCCCCTCAAAGTAGTTTATTTACTTCTCAATTAAAGCCTTTACCTTTCATTGAATCTGCTAGCGAGTCAAGCGTGCCTACCCAACTAACACTGTGTCCCAGTGTGAGAGTTGCCAGATGCAGTTGTGGATGGAGAAGATACACTGGCTTGAACAGCTCGTCTGACCCATAGCCATGGAAGTTCCACCGCTGCATCTAGCCATTAAGAAAAAACCTGTAGAGACTACCACCAGGGGCTTAAATTATTATCTACCATAAGAAATTAAAATCATTCCATGACAGTCATTCTAACTCTTTTATGTCGAGATAACACAGAACTGTGGTATGGTTACAGGAACAACCACAACAACAAAAATCTGTCAAATCTATGTTAGCTTCTTTCCTCTTTTTTATGAAAAGAGAGAGAGAGAGAGAGAGAGAGAGAGAGAGAGAGTGTGTGTGTGTGTGTGTATGTGTGTGTGTGTGTGTGTGTTTGGGGTAGCAGGGGGGATGCAGTGTGAATGTTTGTTGGCCCAGTATACAGGAGCTGTTCAAAGTCCTACAGGTGACAAATACTTGGCAGCACCTCACAACTGTAAGATTTTAAGTATTTTTTATTTTTTAAAAAAGATTTTATATATTTGTCAGAGAGAGAGAGAGAGAGAGAGAGAGAGAGAGAGCGCAAGCCAGTGCACAAGCAGGGGAAGCAGCAGGCAGAGGGAGAACTCTATGGGAGGACCTTGGGATCATGACCTGAGTTGGAGGCAAACACTTAATTGACTGAGCCACCCAGGCATCCCAGATTTTAAGTATTTTTAAATCTCTTAGTCTTTGGTTTCCCAAACACACCAGGTCATTAGTTTTACCCTGGTTTAGTAAAACAATCACTTCGCCTTTCCTATTTCTAAAATAATCAAGTGGGCAGTGTAGGAGCAAGACCTGGGAAGATTTTAATGATGAACTGTGATATGAATTGATCCCAGCAAGTCTTTTACTAGGATTTTCTTACGTGCCCTTTACTAGCTCGCCCTTGCCTACTCCCTTTAGAAACTGCTGGTAAGTAAGGAGTCTCCCAGGCTCCGCCCCCAGCCAAACCTACAAGCTTTAGGTCTCCTAGACTGGACCAGGCTCGAAGGGGCTTTCTACAGATTCAGAACCAGGATTTGCAACCCTGTTTGAAAATGTAAATTGGGGCGGGGGTCTCCGGCCGGTTAGTCCTCAGCGTTCAGCCCTTCTTTGCCTTAACCCTGTGGTTGATTGGATAGCCGACCAGAAGTTGTACGTGACTAGAAAGGCTCTTATCTCTGCCTTCGCTTCCACTGCCCTCTCGCTACCCCGGTACCCAGTTCCCTTATTTTGGGACGCGCCCTTCTGGGGATGGTGGATTCCTTATCTCCCCGGCGCGCCCCTGCAGGCGGCGATAGGAGCCGGACTACAGCTCCCAGCATCCCCCGCCACCCGCCCGGGAGCCGACCCGGTAGTAGCTCTTCTCCAGCAAAGGGTCCCTGTCCCAGAGCGGCTCGCCAGCTTGGGACCCCCAGAGAGCTCAGGGGGTGTCCGGGACGTAAGCATCGCCAGTGGTGACAGCGCGGGAGCATGGCCTTGCACTTGGGCAGGCTGAGCGCGGGCTCCTGCTGGCGAGCGGCGCGGGGCGGCCGCAGAGGGCTGGGCGCTTGGCCCGGGCGCGGTGCGGCCGCACGCATCTGCCGGCCCCCTGGTGCGGCTGGCACCGAGCAGTGCCGGGGGCTGGGGCACATCCCGACGGCGGGAGGACGCCCCCGGCTGGGGACCGGGCTGACCACGGCGCTGGCCGGGCTGGCGGGGCTGGCGGGGCTGGCGGTCGCCGCCCTCNTGGCACCGAGCAGTGCCGGGGGCTGGGGCACATCCCGACGGCGGGAGGACGCCCCCGGCTGGGGACCGGGCTGACCACGGCGCTGGCCGGGCTGGCGGGGCTGGCGGGGCTGGCGGTCGCCGCCTTCGGGCACGTAGAACGGGCGGAGATGGTGCCCAAGAGCTCGGGTGCGCGGCGCCCTTCGTCCGGGAGGCCGGAGGGGGAGGACGATGAGTTGACCCGCCGCTGCAGCTGCTTCATGGCCCCTCCTGTGACCGACCTGCGCGAGCTGCGGAGGAGGCCGAGCGACATGAAGACCAAGATGGAGCTGCTGATCCTGGAGACCCAGGCCCAGGTGTGCCAGGCGCTGGCACAGGTAGACGGGGGCGCGCGGTTCTCCGTGGACCGATGGGAGAGGAAGGAAGGTGAGGTCTCTAGCTGGAGGTGGAGATGGGAATTAGAGGTCGGGGTTTAGGTTGCTGGCAGAAAATGAGAATAGTGGATGAGAATAGGAAAGAGGTATCCACAAGGGCAGCTGCTAGGTTAGAATGGACACCTTTAGAAAGATGGATACTAAAAGGGTCATCAGACGTCTGGATGCAGATCTTTGGTCACTCTAAAACTGTACATTTCAAAATCTATGGGACTTTTATAATGACATTTTTCTAGAAGTCCTATGGCTGTTTTTAGCCAACAAGCTTGGATGTCCAAAGTATCGATCTTACCCACATATCACCTGTTTCTTTGGGTGCATTTACCCTTTCTCTTTCTTTAGAGATGGAAAGATGGACTTTCCATAGGAGATGCCTCCTATTGGCTAAGTATCTGGCCAGACTCCTCCAGTCAAGGGTGTAACCTTGTCAGTATGCCTTTTTCTCAAGTTGCACAAGAAATATTTGGCTTCCCAGTAGTTCTTCCAAATGCACACATCAGATTTCCTGCTAGGAAAATCTTTCTTTCCAATGGCAGAAAACTTCAGTATTAAAACCCAGTTCTTCAGATTGGTGGTTGTCAGAAGGAGGGGGTGAGAGGAGTGGGCAAAATGAGTGAAGGGGATCAAGAGGTACAAACCCCCAGTTATAAAATAAATATGTCATGAGGATGTAATGCACAGCATGGTGACTAGTCAAAAATATTGTATTGCATGCTTTAAGGTTGCTAAGAGAATAGATCTTGAAAATTCTCGTTGTAAGAAAAATTTCGTAGCTGTGATGATGGTAATGACTTATTTTGCAATGTATACAAATAATGAATCATTGCATTTTACAAGTGAAACTAATATAATGTTATATGTCAATAATACTTCAATAATGAAAAACCCTGTTTTTATAGAATCGTGTATTCATGACCATGTTATTGCCTATTGAGTGAAACTCCACATGTTGGTCATAAACTTGAAGAATTCCTGACTTCTTAGCTAGGACTACTATGGCAGCTCTCATCAGCAGATTTTGAGCTTTGATACCACTACAAGAAATGAAGTTAAATCTGGTCTTCGAAGTGTTTTCCATCTTGTCATGTTTTCAAGTGAAGACCATTGAGCCGGACCACAACCTCAAGTACTAGAATAGCTAGTGTGGCCGTCAGAAGTTACTTAATATTTTGTATGCCTCTGTTTCCTCATCTGTGAAATGAGATTAGAAGTAATGTATGAGGGTGAAGAATGAAGTGCTTAAAATATTGTCTGATGCATAGAAAGACAAATTGTTTGGGCCACTTGCCAGCTGTGTGATCTCGGATAAGGTGTTTTGTCTTCCTGCGCCTCCTTTCTCATTTGAAATGTGCGGGAGAGTGTGTGTGGAGGGGGTTGGGGGGGAGGAGGGTTGCACTAGATGGTCTTACCTCCCATACAGCTTTAAAAATTCTTAGAAATAAAGTAAGACAAATAGGTACTTCTGAGAAACAATTGCCTTGGTGATAACTCTAGTCTTAAAAACAAGCTATTAATAATAAAGCTCAGATACCTAAATATTATTGTGTGTCTTATTCAGTTTAAGCTTCCAAATCCCTGAAGAGTTCGACTATCTACTGTTTTTTTAATTGCCTGTAAACGAAATTAAATGGTAAACAACACACTGAGAAAAAACAACTGAAATGATGAGTTCTTAAACTCAGTAATAATAGAACATTCCTCAAATATAACCCATACTTGTTTTTAACCTCAGCCTTCTCTCATATATCATAGCCAGTGGATGTCATTCTGAAGGGAAAATATTCCTGTGATTTATTTTAGATGTGAAAGAAGTCCTCAGTTTAGTGATGTGGGAGAGATATAATATTTGCCCACTATCAATAGCAATGTCATCAAGCTAAGCTGATTATCTAATCTTATTGTACTTAAAAATTACAAATATATTGATATTATAGAAGATTTGGAAAATAAAGGAAGAAAATAATTCCTAATCCCACCACCTTCATGCAAGGGTTGTTTTGGATTTTGCATCTACCCTTATACTCTCCTCATTTTCTGTTTCTATAAACAGGAGGTGGTGGCATCAGCTGCGTACTTCAAGATGGGCATGTTTTTGAAAAGGCTGGGGTGAGCATTTCTGTTGTTCATGGGACTCTTTCTGAGGAAGCAGCAAAACAAATGAGAAGCCGAGGAAAAATTCTGAAGACTAAAGATGGTAAATCAGACAGTATCCAGAGCCTGTCACAGTCCCTGTAAACCTTTCTTGCCCCCACAAGTTTTATTTGTAAAATTAATAGTGCTTCTGTAAGAATCCATGTGGGTGCATATGCCAGAGAATCATGTTCACATTTCCTTTTTAAAAATTGTTTTTTTATGAGGCAAAAAGCGGCTTTTGACAATTGAAACTGTGTTACAGTTAATCAAGCCGACTGATTGACGCTCACTCTATGTTTTACTTTCCAGGTAAATTGCCATTTTCTGCTATGGGTGTGAGCTCTGTTATCCACCCCAAGAATCCTCATGCTCCTACTATCCATTTCAACTACAGATACTTTGAAGTAGAAGAAGCTGATGGTAAGCATCCCTGGAGCTGTGCAAAATACTATTGTGCAAAATATGTGTCTTAAAACAAGCTAGAGGGTATAATCTAAAAGTGAGAAAGAACCTGCACATCTTTTTTTTTTTAATTTTATTTATTTATATGACAGAGAGAGATCACAAGTAGAGAGGCAGGGAGAGGGAGAGGGGGAAGCAGGCTCCCCGCTGAGCAGAGAGCCCGATGAGGGGCTCGATCCTAGTACCCTGAGATCATAACCTGAGCCGAAGGCAGAGGCTTAACCCACTGAGCCACCCAGGCACCCTGAACATGTAAATCTTAACTAAGTTTTTCAGGAGGCAGATGAAGCCTGATTCTTTGGCAAGTGGAATGGATTATGCGCTAGAAGTGAAGGAGAAAATAGTATTGGCTGGGCTCTGACATTTGCATATTTCCTCCAACACAGAAGGATGATTTAATGAATCTCAAACTCAGAGTGCACTCAGGGTTCTTTGCACAGGAAAGGAAATCCTTAGAAAATCCACAGGAAAACCTATGTACAAGGTTATCTTGAAATGGAAAACTTGCTTTTGGAAAATATCTTTCACATGCATTGCTTCACTGGTCACCAGCACGTTGTCAGTGGGCTTAAGATAGGGTGGAGTTGATCGTGCCTCTTTACCGACGTCTGGTTCCAGCCGCTGTCTGCAGTTAGCTGGGCCAAGTGTTCCCGCCTGGCGGAGCGTCTGTGCAGGGCCTTTCTGGGGCTGTGGGAGTGTTTGCAGGTGGTGGCATTTAAAGTCGATGTATTTAACTTGCATTTTGAAGGCATTTGGTGTGGTTCAGCCTTTTAATGTTAGAACTTGGTAACTGGTACTGACAGCTTACAGACCCAACTAAGCACATGAAATAGTCTCAGATGGTAAGGTGTGTCCCTCTGCAAGTGTTTTTACCCTTCCTGGAGTAAGGGGAGGAGGGCAGTGGTTTTTAATACAGGGAACATCAGAATCTCCTGGGCAGTTTTTATAAACTCTCAATTTGGGTCAGAGATTTTGCTTGTGTTTTGTTTGTTTTTTAAATTGTAACCTAGCAGAGGCATCTTACAGTCCTCACGTGATTTGATACTCAGCCAGATTCCACCCACGTGATGTTTCGTCATTCTCTGCCATGAATGTCCTTTTCCCCCCAGTTCCACTCTCTTACTTTTTAATTTCCTACTTCTTTTTCTTTCTGCTTTTACCTTTTCTTTCCTGCCTGGGCTTTACTGGCCATTCAGAACTAAATTTAGTTAAATATTTTTTGATTGTCACCCGTTTCATGTTTAATAAACTAAACTGATAAATTCAGTTTGCAAATACAGTGAATAGTGTGCTACATCTCAGAGTCCAAAGCCTGCATGAGAATCTCATGTCTTGATTTTGTAGGTAACAAGCAGTGGTGGTTTGGTGGTGGATGTGACCTTACTCCAACATACTTGAACCAAGAAGATGCTGTCCATTTTCACAAAACTCTAAAGGAGGCTTGTGACCAGCATGGTCCCGATCTCTACCCTAAATTCAAGAAATGGTGAGTAAAAGTATTGTCATGACTCTTCAAATATATTTCATTGCTTCCTTCTGTACATCCTGAAGGCAACTACTATGTCGCTAAATACCTTTTTCGGCTTTGAAGGTTCATCTGTTTTCTTTGCCCACTGGAAGTGAGATACCAGTTTGAAGTAGTTTTAGTAAGTTATTTACTTAAAAATACTTGGGTATCTGTAATCAAAATTAGGTAGCAGCTTCTTTTTTGATCCCAGATGATTTAGGATATAAGTTTTAACATGATCTATATCTCAGAATTAGAACCTTTTTAATCCTCGTGTGGGATATTGCTTTCTCATCCCAGATGAGACCTGTTGTTGCCATGGGAATATTAGGACATGGGAAGGGATGGAGAACTATTAGGGAAAGATGCAAATATATCAGATGTTTTGGACAAGGAGAAGAGTGGAATTGGAAACTCTGTTAAAGAAACTAATGATAAAGGAGAGGGAAACAAATGAGTTGTGAGGAGATCCAGGATATTTGGTGGGTGTGAAATGGAGTCTAGTTGTTTGGAAGAAAAGTAAAGTACCCAACTCTGCATTCTTGAAAAAGGAAGGACAGAAGAGGCTTTGGTGTTTATTTGGGTGAGGGGGCGGGAAGGGTGGTTTTGCTTTTGCTTTTAGAGCTAATAACTGTGGAGTCTTGATAATTTATGTAAGATTTGGAGTTCAGCTTTAAAATCTTTAGAAAAGACCTATTCTTTTGATTGATACTACCACTGAAAACTACACAGCCGGGAAAACTTGGATGTGTGAGGGAGGGTTTTTTCTGTTTTTTTCCTCTCAGAAATCATCCTTTCAGGAAGAGGACCAGTATGGGTGGCATTGTCTTTTTTTTGGTTTTCTCTTACTGCTATTATTGAAATGACTGCATCTGAGTGACATTAGTTACTAAGATATCTAGGATGCAGACTAGTTAAAAAGACTTTTCTAGTATAAGTATTTAGCATAATTCTTAATTTCATAATTTCATGGAACTTTTGAAACAGTGTGGTTTGGTTAAAGCTAACTTCACAACCTTGCTCAGGATGTCCTTCAACTGTGTTAATAAAATGTGCATGTGAAGGAAAGCCAACAAATCACAGTCAAGGTGAAATAGGCCAGTGCATCAGCTCTAGGAATTTGCAGCTGCTACCTTTTTTTTTTTTTTAAGCTATTAAGGCTATTTTATTTTATTAAGGCAATTTTTAAAGATTTTTATTTATTTATTTATTTGACACAGGGAGAGAGATTACAAGTAGGCAGAGAGGAAGGCAGAGAGACAGGGAAAGGAGGAAGCAGGCTCCCTGCTGAGCAGAGAGCCCGATGCGGGCCTCGATCCCAGGACGCTGAGATCATGACCTGAGCCGAAAGCAGAGGCTTTAACTCACTGAGCCACCCAGACGCCCTATTAAGGCAATTTTTAATAGAACCTCTTGAATATCTTATTTTTGTTTGTACAGGTTTTTCTCTTTACAGATGCTTATTCTTCTAGAGATCCTCTAACAAGCTATTTCTACAATGTAAACTATTCTACAGATCTAGCATTTCAGGAACCTGCTCTAGTAGGCAAGAGAGGGGGAGACTCCAGACCGGATGGCCAGTTTGATGTGCTGGCTCACAGGGGAGCCTTTCATGTGTCCATAGGTGTTCTCTGAACATCTCCTTCCACCAGCCCCTCCCTCCATCCTGCATGTCCAGAGCCTTCACATTTTATTGCTGAAAGAGACCTTAGAGATTACTTACCGTTCCTTTCCTCGGTGAATAAAGAACTGACTCAAGAGCTGAAGGGTCGGCGCCCAGCCACAGACCTGGTTGGAGTTGGTGGTAGAGGGTTCCCGCCTTGCCTCTTGCAAAAGCGACAGTGTTTCCAAGGGCAGCCGCATCCTTTGTTTTAAGAAATACAGTATTAATACCGGGCTCTTTGTTTCTTTTTCACTGAAGTTTTTAGAGTTCCATATCCTTTCAATAGACATGGGTTAAATTCCTTACTTGCTTTGCAGATAAAAGCATAAGCATTTTCTACATGGGTGCTAACTGCAGGAAATCTGTCTAAAGACCTCATTTCATTTTCATAGTTGGACAGAAAGTAAGGACGCTGTGTCGGCCTTAGTCAAGGATAGCACTAAGCTGAAATGCTCACACTGATTTTCCTGTCTTTTTTTTTTTTGTCCCTTTGATCCTGGATATGGCCTTGCTGTGTTTTCCAGGTGTGATGATTACTTCTTTATCGTCCATCGTGGGGAGAGGCGGGGCATTGGGGGCATCTTTTTTGATGACCTTGACTCTCCATCCAAGGAGGAAGTGTTTCGCTTTGTGCAGAGCTGTGCCCAGGCCGTTGTTCCTTCCTACATTCCTCTTGTGAAAAAGCACCATGATGACTCATTCACGCCCCAGGAGAAGCTATGGCAGCAGCTCCGGAGAGGACGGTGAGTGAGCAGCAGGAGAATAGACCATCTCATTGCATAACTGGCGGGGGAAGTGGAGCAGTTGGAGTAATCGTGGGTGGTGTGTTGTCTTGGGCAGATACTTTCTTAGAGTTGTGTTAATACTGTTGTGAGCTGCTTTTTATAACTAGATGAATATTAAATGAATTTGAAAAATTGTGCAAAATAGTATTGTAAAAAGAGAAAAGTTGGGGTGCCTAGGTGGATTAGCGTGTACCTTCCGCTCAGGTCGTGATCTCGGGCTCCTGGGATTGAGCTCTACGTTGGGCTTCCAGCTCAGTGGAGAGTCTGCTTCTCCCTCTCCCGCTGGTCCTTTCCCGCTCCTCCCACCCCCATACTCTCTCTCTCTCTCTCAAATAAATAAAAAACTTTAAAAAACAGCAAAATTTATTTCATTTGTCTCTACATTAGAGACTCATAGCATCCATGTTGTGGTACTTGCTGAATTTAATTTGGCTGATTTCTTTTAGTCTTCTAGCAATGCCTTTCAGCCTTATGCCAAGATATGGGCATCATTTAATGTTTTTGCTGCTTTATAAATTTGGAATCCCACACTTTTCCATTCATCTTTAAAATTTCATGGAGGTCATTATAATGGACATAATCATTTCAGAAATTATTTATACTTAATGACAATATTAACTACTTATGGAGTCCTTACTATGTGCCAGCCAATACATTAGACACTTCCTTCTGCTGGAAATAGGAGTTTCCCTTACTTAATATATGTATGTTAATACTCACTAAACCTGAAGTGGGGCTCAAACTCACAACGCCTAGATCAAGAGTCTCATGCTCTACTGATTAAGCCAGAAACAAACAAACAAAAAACCTAGACTTAAATACAGAGAACAAACTAGCAGGGGAGGGAAGTGTGGGGGATGGGTGAAATAGGGTGAAGGGAATTAAGAGTCCACTTTTGATGATGAGCATGAAGTAATGCACAGAATTCTTGAATCATTATATTATACACCTAAACTAGTATAGCAATTATATGTCAATAAAATAAATAAATATTCAATGAAAATTTATATTAAGAAAACTCTGGAAAGGGCAATGTTCTAGTTTTGCATAGGATTTTATATGCAAAACTGACAGGTTTTGTGAATACGAATTAGGTGAAATCTTAAAACTTCTTAGACATCAGAATCATGTTTTGTGTTCTTTTTGGTGTTTGTTTTTGTATTGGTTTTGGTTTTTGTGACTGTTTCTCATAGAGAACCTCCTTCTACCACCCTTATCTCTGGGCCTTAAGATGGCAGTAAACTCTGGGACTTCAGATAACCGCAGCTCTTCACTACTGTTGTCAGCATTGTCTTCACCTTCTTACACATAACACTTGTTATCCTATCTGTCTCCTTCACGGGTTATACTTGCTCCACTTCTTCCACCTCAATAGGAGCTTCCCTGATTGAGTGATGGATTGATTGATTGTATGTATTTATGTATTGTATGTGTGTATATATGTATGTATGTTAGTACTCTCTGCACCCAATGTGGGGCTCAAACTCACAACCACTAGATTGAGAATCACATGCTCTACTGACTAAGCCAGTCAGGCACCCCAGAAACTAGGCATCTTTAACTTATTGTCGCTTTGTTGTATTTAAATTGAAGGGAATGGCTAAGGTTCATGGTTTGCAGACACCTCAGAGAGGATAAATGTATGAGAAAGAACAGAAAGATCAGATCTAAGTGAAACCTGGTAGGAGTCAGAGAGGCATTCTTCACTCAAAAAGAGAAAGCAGTACGGGGATCTTCACAGAAAATTCATTCAGGGAGTTCCATACAAGGGCCTTTGAAAGAGACATCCACACAAACTGCAGAATCACAGCCATCTCTTAAATATGTTTCAGAAAGGCAGCATCGGGGGTAAAAAAAGGTGGTTGAGGGCTGAAATTCTTTTCCATGGTCTTAGGAATAAGTTAAGTTTTGCTTTATATTATCTTTTGAAACAGGTATAAAAAGGTATTAAATAGTTATTAATACACAAAATTCAGTTTGTGATGAATCAGTACAGAGGACTAGTAAGGGATCCATGGATATAATTTATTTTAATTTTCTTAGGGCTTTTGGCAAATTTGCACACAGAAGGGTGTTTTCTAAAAATTCAAGTGCTGTGGGATTCTAGAGGGTATCTTCCTCCAGGTGTGATGAAAGATGAATCAGTGGGTAAACAAGACCGTCTGAGGGAAGTTTAGACCAAGGGAATTGTTTCTGAATGAATTGAGAAATGATCTGAAAGGGGGACTAGTCATTGAATTTTCAGCTTTGTGGGTCATTCTAAATTCGTCTGACTAGTAAAAATTATCTTTGAAGTTTAAACGACGTTTTACAAACGATCCCATGATGTTAAAGGCAGAGATTTTTAAGCTAGACAGAGTTTAGATCTGACACTGTGGCAGTTAATGGAAAATAAATTTATTGAGCTAAGTTTTAGTTGATTCTAAGGATATTTTTCTTAGCAAAGTAAAATTGAGCACTGCAGCTCAACCACTGCTTATTATCATGATTGCCACTAATCTGCAGGAAGACTGAATTATATGACTGCTTATCAATGCTATTAACTAGTTTAAGAAAAGGAAATATCTAGAATATATTAGTAATTATTACTAGACGGCCATTAGCTGTAGTTGGCCTTTCAGTTACGAAAGTTTTATATCTTAGAATGTGGAAGTTATACGTGGTGAAATGAAGTCTTCTGAAACATCTCAGACTACAGGGGAAAGACAGAAAGAACTGTTCTATCCTGATAAAGGGTGGCATTTCTTTTTCTTAATTGTTTTTGTGCCTTAAAATTCTCAGCTTAGTGTCCATTCTGTTTGTTTATTGGAAAACATAACCTTCTTGTTTTGTAACTGCCCTGTGTCGGAGCCGCATCTATATCCTATTGTTTCTTGGGTAGAATACCCTTTTATTTATGCCTGTCCAGATGGAGAAGACTCAACTGGCTGTAGACTGGTGTTCCCTGTGCCTGTTCGAGCTGATTGGTGGGGGGGGAGCAGTGGGCCGGAAGTGTCCCCCCACTCCCCCTTGGAGTATTCATTATGGGCTAATCTTAAGAAAAATTTTATTTAACTGGCCTTTAATGTTATTTGTTGTCTTTATGTCAGGTATGTAGAATTTAACCTGCTGTATGACCGAGGTACAAAGTTTGGCCTCTTCACTCCGGGATCCAGGATTGAAAGCATCTTGATGTCTTTACCTCTAACTGCTCGGTAAGAATAACTCATCATAATTATCCCTCCACTCTTGGTCTACTAACCCCTACAAAACATGAACGTTAACACGCCAGATGTCTTACCTAACGACTTCATTGGTTTTGACTTTGCTGATTTTATAATAAAATCACAGTCAAATAATAAGGAAAATAAATTTTTTTTTTTTAAAGAATGAATGACAGGATGAATGACATGGTTTTGGGGGTGACAGCTGGGAAAGGGTAGAGGGAGTGAGAAGATAGGGTGGATGGTGGCATTCTTGCCTACTTGGTGATTTTCTAGGAAGAGTTACCGGCAAAGCAAATTTATTTGAGCATATCAGGTTTTTCAACATAATTTTGTTAGAAATTGTTAACATTTGTGAGGAAAATTCTTACTTTCCAGTATGAAGTATCAAGCTTGTTTTAAAGTATAAGGGATTGTTGCTAGTGCTTGGCATTCTCTTTTTGCTTTATATGTTGCTGTGGTGAGCTTCCATAAAGGTTAACTGAATCTATCGGGGGAATTTTTTTAGTAGGCTCCATGCCTAGCATGGAGCCCGACAAAGGGCTCGAACTCACAGCCCTGAGATTAAGACCTGAGCTGAGATCAAGAGTCAGATGTTTAAGTGACTGAGCCATCCAGGAGCCCCTATGGTGGGAATTTTAATGACAGATATATTTTTGTTGGTACAATTAGGTTGACTTTTTCACTAATGCTCTGTGTCCAGACTGAAATAGAAGAGATCAGAAAAAAAGAAAAATTACGTTGCTTGTTTTATAAGAGCTAGAATCTTTTTTTTTCTATGAGTGTAAATGTCCAAATAAGAATGGACTGCTGGATAGCTCTGGAGGAGTGCCTTGGCTCACTCTGCTGTCCAGATCTGGCCTGGCGACATTAGTGCCCTCTATGGTTGTACCTGCCTTCCAAATGGCATTGGCTCTGTCCTTGTACAACCGCTGTTCTTGGGTCTCATGTCCTTAGCTGAAAGCTCATGCACATCACTGCTTAGGTGTTCCTGCCACCCTGGAGACGAGATGTGAATAAAAAGTGGAAATAAGTTTTTAAGGCCTCCAGTAGTCTTCCTGATTACTACTGGCCCCTAATTATAAGGTACATTCTAAGCTGCAGATATGGGTTGATTATAAGTCAATCCCTTGCTCATTTGAATAGTTACCATGACACTTTTGGCTTCTTATAGTCTGTACCAGGGGTGTACAGACTTCGAGCTATAGGATGAATCCAGGTCCACTTGTGATGTGTCTTTGTGCAGTCCTTGAGCTAAGAGTGAATTTTATATTTTTAAGGGATTATTAAAAACAGACAAACAATAATATGCAAGAGACTCTATGTAGCCCCACAAAGCCTCAATTAAGGTTACCTATTATGTGACCCATTATAGGAAAAGTTTGCTGACTCCTGGTTTAAACTAGTGTCTGCCAAACTTCATACTACAGCTTAACCATTTTGACTATATTTGTATATTATCTGAGGTATTATTTACTGAAATTTTATACTCTTATTTTTTCTGAGAGAGATTTATCTAAAAGGCAAACTGATATTGTAGCCATAAGTAGAAAGTAACACATTAAAATAAATACATAAGTATTAAGCTTAAAAAAAAAAAGAGTTTGCCCATGGATCATTGGAGGTTCTATATCTTATGACACCCTGGTTTAAAGTAAAAGTGTATTTTCGCTCTGGGATATTAATGTTAATCAAAGAATGGTCAGGAATTATTAAAATACTGTATTTCTTTAGCAGCACCTATTTTTAAAAAGGCTAGTGGGAAAAAGGCATATTAGGTACTTTGGAAACAAGGAGGTATAAGACATTTTTTACTCTTAGAATTTCATTTTTCATCAATTTTAAGTAAAGAGGTATGTGTATTGTTCATTATAGTTTTTATTATCATCACATGTTTTGCTTTTGTTTTGGACCTTTGTAGGTGGGAGTACATGCATTCACCCCCAGAGAACTCCAAAGAAGCAGAAATTCTGGAAGTTCTGCGCCATCCGAGAGACTGGGTGCTTTGATGCACACCGAGCGGCCTTCCCCGGGGCTTGGGGGACACAGACTGTGTGCCCCATCCCCCGGGCTGGTGGCCTTGCCACTGTGTGGCACTTCGTAACCTGTGTCTTAGAGCTCCAGTTTCCACTCTGCAGCCTGCTTCCTTGGCAGATGCGGACGTGCATTTCAAGTACCACAAGTTTCTTTTGGAAGCTGCCGGTGACAGGTGGTGATATGGCAGTTTGTCAGCGTCAATTGGTTGATATAAAACTCATTTATACTTTTAGAATCATTTCATATGACTGGTTTACAAAATATGAAATTGAGTTTCCAAGTGTTGAGCTAAGGGAATCTAAATATAGTTTGTGTCAGGAAACTTCTCATGCTATTTTCGTGTCATGTATTTGTTAAAGTTTTAGTTTCTGCCATAAAAATCTGTTGTGGGGTAAATTTTATTTTCCTTAGTCAGTGAGGTTGAGGCTTAATATGTTTTAGAAAGCCGCTTGAAGGTAAAATTTTTATTTCGTCATGGCTGAAGTTTCGTTGATCATGATCTTTATATGTCTTTCTCTAGAGATCATAATATTGTAAAACGTTCATTTTTATAATGATATTTAGGAACACTTGAAGCTTTCTTAATCTCTGCATGTGTTACAATTCGATGATTCCCTATAGTTTGTTAACTCTGAAGTGACATCACTGTTATTTAAATAAGGGACATCTAAGATGTGGTTCTGATTTTTGAAGAACTGTAATTTGTTAATGTTGGATTCTCTGCACTTTTGAATATGAAAGCTCATAACCTTGGAGTCTGATATTTAAAATTTCCTATTCTAGCCTTTTCTATATGGAAGTTTAGAGTAGGAACAATCCGGGGGATGTTGTGAGTTAGGAAATGTTTCTTATTTGGCAAATGAGAAATAATTTCCTTCGTTAATTAAAGTCAACATAACTAGTGTGAGGAGCATGTAGGCATTTGATTGGAAGGTGGACTAATTAAAATTGTCCTCTTTTTAAATTGGAGATTCTGCAGCTCTTTGCCCTTAAGAGAAAATCACAACAGAATTCTTAGTGTGGCTTCTTTGTTCATATAATAGTATGAGTGTATTTTTTTATTTTATAATTTTGAGTATATTTTATTTTACATAATATATTGAAATTTGTAAGGATTAGTATCTTTCTACATATTATTAAGCATTATCTTGGAATATGTTAAATGTATGTGATTGTGTGTGACTCTTTAGGGCTGGAAAATGTATGAACTCTTCAACTGTCTTACCACAGATCCACTGATAAATTTTATTATGAAATATGGCTAAAAATGTTTGTATTTTTCATTTTTAAAGGATAATTGATATAGGGAAGATAAATATTTTTTAGTACTAAAACCATCGTTCCTCATTCCTAAGCATTTTACCCACAAAAAAATAAGTTTTGCACTCAGATTTCCATAGCAGCTTTATTCACAGTAGTCAAGACTTAGAAATGACAGAAATGCTCATTAACAGATGACTGGATAAACAGATTATGATATATCAGTATGTGAAAATACTACTCATTAGTGAAAAGGAATAACTACTTGGGCGAATAGCAAAATGATATTACGCCAAGTGAAAGAAGCCATACACAAAAGAGGACTTACTGTATGACTATGCTGTGCGAAAACCTAGAAAAGCCAAAATTCAAATAAGAGAAAGTGTATCCATGGTTGCTAGGGCTAGGAGTGGGGAGTTGATTGTGGAAGGGAACAAAAGAATATTTTAAGGGGATGGAAATATTCTATATATTGATTGTGGCAGTGGTTTACACGTATCAAAACTCATTGATCTTGGCACTTAAAATCATGGAATTTTATTGTATATGTGATTTATACTTTAATAAAGCTGATTAAATGAAAAAATATAGGCATATAGGAACAAATGTTCAAACAAACCTCAGTTTACTTTTTACAATAAAAAGTCTCTTGGCTTATAGTTCTGCTAGTATATTTAATTGTGTTTAGGGCTGTCAGGTCCGGACATTGGACTGAGATGAAATTTCAGAATTTCAGAGCATCGGTTTTTCATACTCTCAGTAACCATGTATTTCTCTTACAGATGAGAACTACAGGGGAAAAGAAAAGAATTGAGTAACTATTGGAAAGTAGATCATTCTACTCTTAGTCATAATGAATTTCTGTTTTAAATTCATATTGATGTTTATTCTGAGTCTACTAGAGGCCCAGGGTGTACCTCCAAATGGCCCATGTCTTATACGTGCATATTAATGGTGAGAAGGGGTGGAAATTTGGGGGATGGCATGTAAATGCTTTGGAGCAAACATCTAACCACTGCTTTATATCCATCACTATACTCAGCTTACCCACCTATGCAACTGAGTGTTTAATGAGATAAAAACTTCTGCATGCTAAAGAGCACCATATTAGAAGGCTGAATAATCTGTTCCTTTATGATTTATCCTTCCATGTGTCCTTTACAGTTCATCAAGCCAGGAATCATCCGACACATCTATGCCTAGGCTAGGACAACTGGAAGGCTAGGTTCAGCTCAGGGCTCAGGACTAAGGACCACAGTGCCTTCAGTGGAACACATATTCCAGCAAACAACACAGAGGCATCACAGTTGCCTTCTGATCTAGTCCAGAGGGGTTATGTAGTATCACTTCCTCCAAACTGCACTAGTAACCGGTGGAACACTAAAGCCAGCTCCAGATTCAAGGGGAAGGGAATTAGATCCCAAACCCACAAAGTAAATCCGACTCTTTCCCTCTTTCATTGCCCTAGTCAGATCCTATTGAGTATACCTTTGAAATGTTTCCTTATTTCCCAATCTTCTGTCCACTGCCACCACTCTACCTTAGTTCCACATTCCCTCTTACTTGAACTTCTGCAATGTCCTACCTGTCTCTGGTTATTTGACCTCCATTCTCTCCCTTCAAAAATAACTTCCCTAAATCCCATTACCACTGCCCTCCTCAAATATTCTAAGAATCCCGCCTTCTACAAAAAAGATGCTAAACTCAACCCAATATTCAAAGCAATCTACCGTTTGACTCTGACCTGGCTTTTCTGCCCTTTCTTTTGCATTCCTCCTCTGCAGTTTGGCGACCTCATGCCCACCACTCATCACATCGCTGAGCATTTCCTAACCCTCTCCCATCTGGCTTGTAGTCGGGCTGCTGCCACCCCTGCTTGGAATCGCTTATGCTTCCATCCATCCTTCCATGCCCAGTTCAGATTTCCAAGAAAGCTTCCTTGGAGTCCATCTCTTCTACCTCTCCGCACAGTTCATCTTTTGTATTGCTCTCATCACAATCTGTATGAACTTAGTCATTTAATGTATACTATGGTTACTCCAAAATATCTAAGGTGGGTCTTTATTTATAATGCCAGCTATCTTGTTAACCTTTGTCTCTTCCAACACTGTTCCGCAGTATACTGTGATCAAGCTTAGTATTGTTTGGCTTTCTATATTACTGTCTTATTCCTAGTCTGTGAAGACAGAAGTTTCCCTTAAAAGAAGTATACATCTCTTAAAACCCATTTAGAAATGGTTTTCAGGGATGTATTGTATTATCCCTGACATAAGTACTGTGAATTTGAAATTACACATTTTAAAAAGTTGATCCTTCTTTCTAAAGAAACACACTTGTAAAATTCCAATTTCATAATAAACCTAAATTAGCACTTACTTTAAGTTAGTGAAGTTTAGACATTTACAAATAGTTGACTAAATTTAGTATTGTTACCTGAAACCAAGTCATAGGCTGAACAATAAAAAAACCTCACGGACCTGTTTCTATGGGTTGGTTAATACCAGATACACACTAGCAGACCAGCAGAGCAAGGTAATTAAACTGCATTTCACCTTCCAATCAGTGTACTTGGTTTTGAATCTAGAAGTTAAACTCTTGAATCAGTAATCAGCATTTTAAAGAATGCTTCACCTGTTAATTCCATTCATACTTCAAAACATGCTTGAACATAAAAGTTGACACAGCTTAATCCACCTTGGTTTCAAGGAGTTGACACAAATATAGTCATTTAGGAAAGCAGATTGGCTTAGTTGTTGTTTACAGGTGCAACATCAACTCTGTCATGTACACATTTGCTTATGAAATGGTTAGGGAAGTGTCAAACTAAAGTTTATAAATAAAGTTGCACCGGTTTAAGAGCAAGGGAATCATGCATCTGTAAATTAAAAGTGCAGGTTGGTCAAGTTGCTTTCCTTTTCTGATATAGTGAAGTAGCCTGAGGCTTTCAGAATGTTCCCTGTCTGCTGTTCTATATCCTTCAAATAAGTTTAATATGCAAAATGTCAAGGCAACTTATCAGTTGCTTGTAGCTAAAGTTTCTTTAAAAACTTCAGTAGAGGGATGCTTGGGTGGCTCAGTTGATTAAGCGTGTGCCTTTGGCTCAGACCATGATCCCATGGTCCTGGGATCGAGTCCCTCATCGGGCTTCCTGCTTCTTCTACCTGCTGCTCCCCCTGCTTGTGCTCTCTCTCTCTCTCTCTCTCTCTGAAAATACATAAAATATTTTAAAAAATTAAAATAAAAATTTCAATAGATATTTTCTCTCTGACAAATAAAATCTTAAAATTAAGTGTTCTCAAAAGGACATTTTAAATTATATCAGTACAAATAACTTCCACTGGAAGTAGTTTTGATTCTTTATTATGAGCTTGATCTTGTATGCTATTTAACATGAGTGTGATAATTAAAAATAATGTGAATGTTTCTAGGAAACAAAGAACAAGGACCTCTTTTCATCTTTACCTCCCTCTCCTCCTCCACCATTTTGGTAATGTGAGGGAAATACAATATCTTGTAATAGCAAGATAGTCTTCACAGCTGACGCCCTTGTATGTGGAGCAGAGACAAGCCAACCCTGGTGTGTCATAATCTTTGACTCACAGAAGCTGTGAACATAATAAAATCGTTGCTGTTTTATGTCATTAAATTTGGGGTGGCTTGTTCAATAACAGTGGGTAAGTGGATAAGGTTAGATGTCATTAACAAGAGAGAGGAGAGCAGTTTGGATGAGTTTGATGTGCTTGCAAGCTGGTATTTAGAGATGTGAGTCTAAGGCTCAGGAGAGAAGTTCAATCTAGAAACAAATATTTACCAATTATTTGTGTAAAGGAAATAGCAAGTGGAAGAAGGTGAGTCATCCAAGGAAGTACACACAGTGTAGTAAGAAAGGAAAGTCAGAGACTGAACTGGGGGCAGAGAAGTGGAGCTTGGGAAGAGGGGTCAGAGAAGGAGGTTGAGAAGCAGCTCCCTGAGCCAATGGAATAGGGAAGACAGAAATCAAAAGGGACAAGTTGGGGGGTGCCTGGGTGCCTGAGTCCATTAAGCAACCAACTCTTGATTTCAGGTCAGGTCGAGATCTGGGATTGAACCCCTCATCTGACTCCATGCTCAACAGAGAGGCTGCTTGAGATTCCCTCCCTTTCCCTTTTCTTTTGCCCCTCTCCCTGCTCACATTCTCTCTCTCTCTCTCTCTCTCTCTCTCTCTCTCTCTCTCTCCAAGAAAGAAAGAAATAAATCTTTTTTTAAAAGATTTTATTTATTTATTTGACAGAGAGATAGAGGGCACAAGTAGGCAAAGTGGCAGGCAGAGGGAGAGGGGGAAGCAGGCTCTCCTCTGAGCAGGGAGCCTGGTGCGGGGCTCGATCCCAGGACCCTGGGATCATGACCCGAGCCGAAGGCAGTCACTTAATTGACTCAGCCACTCGGGCACCCGATAAATACATATTTTTTAAAAAAGAAAAGAGTTGGGGGGTGCCCGGGTGGCTCAGTCGTTAAGCGTCTGCCTTCGGCTCAGGTCATGATCCCAGTGTCCTGGGATCGAGCCCCACATACGGCTTCCTGCTCTGTGGGAAGCCTGCTTCTCTCTCTCTCCCACTCCCCCTGCTTGTGTTCCCTCTCTCGCTGTGTCTTTCTCTGTCAAATAAATAAATAAAATTAAAAAAAAAGAGAGAAGAGTTGGATGTGATTGTGATAAGTTTTAAAACATTACAGTAGCTATGTTTCTACATATGAGAGGCTATTAATACATGCTCCGTGTGAATATGTTTGCTAACGTATTAAGTTTAGATTTTTAGAAATGATCTTAGCCCATAAATTACCAAAGATCTTCCGAGGTACTAAAATTTAGGTAATAAAACAATTTCCAATAACATATCTTACAGTGTTTCCAGTTTCTCAAATTGTATTTAAATATGAAATTCTTTAAGGTACCAGTAGGTGGAGCACATTTGTTGAAGAAAATCTAATTCTGGGTTTTGGGGCCTTTTGGGGTGGGCAGGAGGAGAGGGAAGAGAAAATGAAGAGAAGCGAACTAAGAGGGAGAGACAAGGGAAGGGTAGAGGAGGGACATGAGAGAGGGAGAAGTTGACAGAAAAGGAGAGGGAGGCAGGAGAGAAGAGAACTGTTTGGGATCTCTCCTTCATTCAACTATGGTACTGTTGGAGAGATTATCTGAACACATTATTACATATTTAATCAAGCGGGGTTAGTCTGACTATTGTGTTAATATCTTGGCAAATGGCTCCATTATGTTTCATTTTCGTCTTCATTACAAAGGTTCTGGAGTTAACAATGTCTATAATCCCAATAATGTTGAATTCCTAGGGAGTTCCTGGGTTGAGATTTGCCTGACATCATGTGAAATGTGTGCCTTTTTCTAAGAGTTTGCCCTGCTAATTTGACTCCCAAAAGGATACAACATCCTGAAAGAACTGAGGACTGTTTCATCTAAATCAGGACATCTGTCGCTCTACTCCAGGGACACGCATGGGAATTCAGTGAAGAAAGGTAACTTTTTTATCCTTTCAAAAGTTCTACTTTTGTGTGTAATTATTCATTTGTCCATAATACGTTAGTTCATTAATGCATATATTTAATTTTCAAATAAGTGAGGGTATTTTAGTGCTATAAAATTAGTAGCACATGATCAAAAAATTTCAAAATTTGCTTGTCTATATAAAAGGTGTCCATTTTTACTTTTAAGGACTAAAAATGAAAGTGGAGAAATTAGAAAGCAAATATATTGATAAATCAAAGGAAGAAAACATACAAACACAGCTTGACTTCTGGCTGGAGTTACAGGGGAGGAAATCTAAATATGCTAATTTCTCAGTGATTTTAGAGGAAACTAATGGATACTGTCTAAAGAAATGAAGAGCTAATATGCTAAATAAAGATGTAATAATAAAGGTATTCACTAGAATAGAAATATAAATACCAGAATTATCCACAAAACTCACAAACATAATATGGAGTGAAAAAAATACCCTGTAGATTAAGACATACAGTATGATTTCATTTGTATAGAATTCAGAAGATAGAAAGCTAGACCATAGACTTCTTTTCTTATTATCAAAGTGTAGTTGACATACAATGTTTATCAGGTGTGCAACACAGTGATTCAACAGTTCTATACATTATCCAGTGCTTACTGCAAAGCGTAGTCACCGTCTGTCACCACATAACATTATTACAGTACTATTGAGTATAAACCCCCAGGCTGTAATTTTCACATAGGCTGTTTTTAGGTGATAAAACTAATGAAAAACCAATGACAACACAAACTGTGAGTGGGGAGTGGGGAGAAGGATTGAGTCAGGACTTACAGAGCACTTCCAAGTTCTCAAGTGGCCATTTCCATATTTCAAAATCTCAATAGGAAATTTCTTAGCATACTATTCATATTTTCTAAATGTAAAGAAATATTAAATATTTAGTTGTAAATCTTTTAAGCTAGGAGCTGAGAAATTTTTACTCTGATATCAATGTACACTTCTGTGGTTTTTCTTGTTGGCATCTTGATATGTGTTTTTTTATTTTTTATTTTTATTTTTTTTATTTTTTATTTATTTTTTTTTTAAAGGTTTTATTTATTCATTTGACACAGAGAGAGAGATTACAAGTAGGCAGAGAGGCAGGCAGAGAGAGAGGAGAGAGGAGGAAGCAGGCTCCCTGCCGAGCAGAGAGCCCGATGTGGGCCTCGATCCCAGGACCCTGGGATCATGACCTGAGCCGAAGGCAGCGGCTTTAACCCACTGAGCCACCCAGGCGCCCAATATGTGTTTTTTTAAAAACCAAGTATTTTTTCCCTAATACTTAATGTCTATATTTTGAGGAAATTTTGGAAAATAAACAAAAGTATCAAGAAGCAAATAACATCACATTTTATACACTACTCAGACATAATCAAAATTACTCAATATTTTAGTATTTCTTTCTAGCTGTTTCATGCATGTTTGAATATAGGTAAATCGTACCATGTATATAATTTTGTATCCTGATGTTTCCCCTTCAACTTTATATCTTAAGTCTTTCTCCCTGTTATTTAAGACTTTCAAAGGCAGAGGACAGACTGAGACTGAAAATGGGTTTTTGGGAAGTGTGTTACTGACTGGGGGCTCAAAACTGTTGCTCAACCTCTTTCTCAAAGGGAGTTTGGCTTCCAGCTGGGCAGGAGATTCAAGGGCTGTTTTCTAGAAAACTATTTCCTGGAACAGTTCTAAAGGAAAAAAAACCAATACTTTACCACTGGGAGATTTAGCATTTTCACCACAAAATCATTAGCTCTTTCCTTTGTATGCCCCCATTTCTGCATACCCATCTCTTCACCCCCTGAGAATCCAATCCAGTTTTTAGTACCTCTTTAGAAGAATGGATCATCAGATTTTTGGGAAAATCTCCAAATATGAGAAATAGAGAGAGAGAAATAAGCAGAAACAACAGACAAATAGACCTGTCCTCAGGCAGATAAGTGATTAAATTTATTATTTAGAAATATGGAGGTAAACAGAAGATGGACCTAAAAGATTTGAAAGTCATTGATTTTGGAGAACAGGACTGGGGTGGATAGAAATGGGATAGAAAATGGCTGTTTTTATTATAAGCCTTTATTTATATTTGATTTTCCTAACTGTAGGCATTTATTTACTAGGTTAATACAAATATTAAAAAGTAAAAGCCATGGATTTTTTTAGGGTCTCAAAACATCGTTTTCTTTTCTCTTCTTTTTAATTTTTTTTCAGTATTTTATTTATTTATTTCACAGAAAGAGAGAGACAGCAAAAGAGAGAACACAAGCAGGGAGATTGGGAGAGGGAGAAGCAGCTTCCCACAGAGCAGGAAGTCCGACGCCGGGCTCGATCCCAGAACCCTGGGATCATGACCTGAGCCGAAGGCAGATGCTTAATGACTGAGCCACACAGGTGCCTCAAAACATTATTTTCTTTATGCATATTTTTCCATCTTGTAGGTGTTTCTTATCAGAAAGAACTTTCCATTCTGTTACATTAATTTTTTATCATGAGTTGTCATTACTTTATCAGTGTTTTTAAAGAGCTCTTCCTGTTTTTAACCTCACTGTTAAGATAAATTAAATGCATGTTATGTTCTAAATAGTTCTACTTTAAGAGATCAGATATGGGAGAAAAAAGAATTATTTCACAGGTTCTAATAATTCTTCAGGATTCATAGAACTTTTTGTGTAGCACTCAAGTATCTTTTCTATATGTGCTAATAAGTAAAACTAGCATTCATAAAATTCAAACGGTATAGTTACAGATTTCATACCCATCAAGGATGGGGAAGGTATTTCGGATGGTGGGTGCTGGACAGTGGCCCACATCTTTAACGTTTTAGCTTGGGTGTTTAGAAGTTACATTGAAATTAATGACCATCTACCAAGCTTACCACAGTTTCTGGGTCATGTTTTCTAAAGGCAGTAGTCTTCTGGCTCAACCACAAAGCATCTCATGAGTTGTAGAGGAACTTGAGCATATTTGTGTTTGTAAAAAAAAAAGAAACCAAAAAAAAAATTCCAGTTTTTATAGCTTTCCTTTTTGTTTTCTTCAAATATTTTATTGACATTACATTGACATTGACAGTATCACAATGTCAATTGACGTTGACACTAAAATACATTTTAGTGACACTTGAAGGGCCGGCTACCAATGGCTGCAAAACCTCAACATGGTTTCCTTGGCAATCCCTAGAATGGGGAAATGAAAGGAAAGTTACCCAATTAAAGAACAAAACCCACAACCCTTCATGCTCCCCTTTGATTCCCACCAAATTAGAGGAAGCTCTGTGGAGGGAATAAGCCAACCCAGGTCTTAGAGGAAATATCGGGCCTCCTCCCTGGACTGTCACACAATCTATGGGCAGCCACCACGACATTGTTACTTCATGGTCAGACTGGTATAAGATACAACACAGGTGAGCAAAGAGATGAGACTGAAGGATACATTCTGTTGAGGAAAAATGAGTTACAAGCTGAAGAACAATCTTCCTGAAATCTTTAGGCTTTCTTTCAGTGTCGTTACATGGTTCGGTTTGCACCCTGGTCAGGTTCTTATGTGGGCAGGTGGGGTGGAGTCCTCTCATTCTTATTATACTTCTGCAGTGGGACATTCTTTCGCTGTTATTTGTTCCTCATAATTTTTCAGTGCCTTGCTATCATCTTACATAGTCATAAATGCCTCAGACTCCTCTTATTGGCACAGCATGAAATTGTACTTGAGTTTTTATTAATTCAGAAAAATATGTTAAAGTTAGAGTATACACATTTGAAATGCATATGTACAAAGACAACATAGCAAAATGTTTTCATTTTTTCACACTGTTTACTAATGTGTCTTTTCCTTGAACCCTTTAAATTTCTCCCATTATATTTTTAATTACATAAATCTCATAAAAACTTAGGTAGATATCCTAAAACAAACTCATTTTCCCTTTTTTATTGTAGAATTTTTAGTTTGTTATCACCTACATCTCTGTGGCTTGATGTTTTATTCTCTTGATTAATTTCAATACTTTCTTTTCTGTTACTGTAATATTTTTCCTTGCACACACACTTGGACTTTCATTAAACATCTTTTTAAATTCTGGGCATTTATCATCTATATCTCTTCATCATTTCTTGGATTTGGATAACTCATGTGTCCCTTCCTTATATGTGGAAATCTAAATCTAGCCTTACATAATTGCTTCAAATAATGAGAATCTATTTACTTACGTATACTTCTAATGGTCCTAAAAAAGAATTAAGGTGATTTATAATCACACATAAAGTAGGATGTGATGAATTCAACTTGAAGTAAGAAAAGTTAGCAAAGAGAAACTAATGCTGAGAAAGTAAGAAGCCAAGACTGCATTCAGTACCCTTATGTTGCCAAACAGAGTCACAATTTGTCTTGGTTTTTGTTCACCAACTTCAATTTTCTTTCTTGTAGTCTGAGGATTACAATTCACTTGTATTACTCAGGGTTCTCCAGAGAAATCAAGCCAGTAGGATGTATATGGGATGTATATATGTATATATGTGTATACACACCCCCCCCTACACCCACACACACACACATCAAGGTATATATGTATATAAAGAGATCTATTTTAAGGAATAGCCTCAGGTGGTTATGGAGGCTGGCAAGTCCGAAATTTTAATCCCACAGACTGGAGACCCAGGAAATACTACAGTTCAAGTCCAAATGAAGGCCAATGACTGCAGAATTTCCTCTTGCTCAGGGGGGTGCATCTTTTGTTCTCTTTGGGCCTTCAGAGGATTGGAAGAGGTCCACCAACATTAAGGAAGGCAATCTTTGCTCAAAGTTCACTGATTTCAATGTCAATCTTATTGAAAAACACCCTCACAGAAAGATCCAGAATAATTTTTGACTACCTGTCTGGTCACTGTAGCACAGCCAAGTCTGACATATAAAGCCAAGCATCACAACACTAAAGCCCACTCTTTGCCTTTACCCTCCACTTACCTTCCTTTTCCTGTGTGTGTGCTCCCTTTCAATTTTTCCTAATCTTTGAAATTTCTCTTAATCCCTTTTTTCTTACATCTTACACTAAAGAGACCCCAAAGTTGCCATCAGGCCACAAGTTCATATTTCCAGGATTGGGTAAAACTCCTCGCCTTTTTTGGTGGCCAAGGTCCACTTATGAATGGGTTTCTGGGGTGTCTTGGGCTCCTGCTAACCTCTCCTCCAATGGTCCTGCACCCCTCGCTCTTGTAAAAATTCTTTATGTTGTTCCAGGCCTGTCTTGAACCACCACTTCTGTTAAAGCATTTCACAGTAGGAAGTAGCTTCGCTAATCCAGGTCACATTTTCTAGGTGCTCATGAAGCTGGACACAGGTTGTGGCTTTAACAATTGACTTTAATCCCCAATGAGGATGAGGCAATGGGACAGTTCTGGGAAAAGCTTCCTGGGATCCAGCCATCCGGGGTGTCTGCTGCTTGAAGGGCACCTTGTTCTATCATTCTACCTCTTGTTTCTCTGCATAGGGACCCCAGGTCACAGTCAGGAGGTTGTGGGAATTAGTTGCTCTCCCTGACAGGGTTCTGAAGCTCGTGAGAAAAAATAACCCTCTAGTTTTCTTTCAGAGAGAAAACAAAAACAAAAATTAAATGAAAGTAAGACCAAAAGATAGTAACACACACAAAAAATATAGGTAGAGACTTGAATATAAGTCTGTATTGTCTACCCCTCCCCCAAAATTTCCTTTTTCAACCAGACACCAGGGGACCCTTAAATGCATACTGATCATTTCTGAAACCTTTTACAATATTCCCATTCTATCCAGCACAGATAGGCCAGTCATCCCTTTGTGATCTAGAGAAAGTCACACAGACTCTACTCTTAAGTTACCACATTTGAAAGCTAGAATGGGTAATGTGCACTTCTCAAAATTACTGTGAGATAATGTGTGGGAAAGAGTTCTGTAACCTGATGAGTGTTGTCTGAACATTATTTAGTAAGTCAGTTAAAACCATCCCGAAGACATTAAAACAAGTGATCAGAAAAATAGAAAAATGAGTAGTGGTCACTTTAAAAGTAAGTAGTAGATGAGACTCGGTCAGGAAGAAAAGTTGAGTCATTTACATTATGCTTCCTCCCCTCCAGGTGTGAATTATAAATGTACCTGCATGTTTTTCTGTGTGGGGAAATCTGGATTCTTCCACCTTACACATAAACACCTGTGCTATCTGCCAGGTGCTTTCCACCCCACCTGGTGGCAGCGGCCATCAAAAATGACCTTACCAATTTCAGAGCTTCAGTGCTATGGGGTGTTAAGTAAAAAATCTTTTTGGCGAGAAAAAAAATTAAATGAAATTAAAAATTTAAACTGTTTTTCACTTTCTCTGGTCAATGTAAAAAATAATCATTACTTTTAAAGCTAAGAAATTTGAGAGATACCTGGGTGCCTCACTGTGTTAAGCATCTGCCTTCAGCTCAAGTCATGATCCCAGGATCCTGGGATCGAGTCCCTTGGGGAAACTGCTTCTCCCTCTGCCTGCTGCTCCCCCCTCTCTCTGACAAACAAATAAGTAAAATTTAAAAAAAAAATAAGGCTAAGAAATTTGAGACATCCAATGGAGAAATTTAGCTGGAAAAGTAGAAAAGAATTCAGTGATAGGTATTTACACATCTATCAAAATATTAAACACATTTTAATATATACATTTATTGGGGGAAGGAAGTAACATATTACCTGTGTGTATCTTAATTCTTTTATTCAGCACTGTTACCCACGTATTATTTAACATTTTAATTCTCTTGTTTTTCTGTTTCTTTCCTTTATGGTCAAGTGCACATCCCAGACGGGGGACAGCAGTTGAAAGTATGCCACATCAAAGATGGCCAAAACAACTTGTTTCCTGGCCCTGTAAAAGCCTCCTCCCCCGACAGTCAGTCCTGGTGCTCCCACCATATCCATCTCACCCCACATTGAACCCAGGAATATTTGGTATCTGTAACTCTCATCTGATTCTCACACAATGCTTAGCAGTATAATCTATTTCTTCGTAAATTCAGATTTACACTTAAACGGTCTCTTTCTCCTCACACTAGCTAATATTAAGAACTACCCTAATTGGGGATTTACTAGGTGGTTGGCACCGTTCTAAAACTACAAGAGTTAATATATTCAGTATTAGAAATATTCCTATGAGACAGGTACCATTATCCCCATTGCAAGTACGAGTAAAACTGAGGTGTGGGTGTGGGGGTGAAGTGTTCCCAGCCACAGATAGTCTGAGTTAGGAAAGCTCCTTTGGAGTCAAGACTTTGTCTCACAGCCTGATACCTTTCAACACTTCACCATGATTTGCGTTCAGTAAGGGACCTGTAACTGTGTGTGGTAGTTCCTCTGAAAACAAATCCTATCATTATGCGAAAAAAAAAGGGAAAAAAAGGCTAGGGAACTTACACTCTGCTAATGCTATTTTTATGATTTTCTCCTTATGGTTTTTTCTTCATTAAATTAAACATTTTAGATAGTTTAAGCTGACTTGTACTGAATTCAAAAATGAGGAATGCTAATGATACAGAGGCTTTTCTGGCACTGATTTTTTTTTTCAAAGTATCAACCTGTGCTTTAGAGATGTAACAAGAAACATGGACAGAAACTCCCTATTATGCAACAAACCACTTCCTGTGTCTGTTTATTCATTTATCTGCAGTCTTTTAGCTAAACTCTTCTTGGGTATGATCCTATAATTGCAACTATCTCACTACAATATCACAGTGTGGAAGAGCAGGGATTTGGTAGGGAGATACTGAGGTTTGAACCTTAGATAATTCCGTGTAAATAATACATGCCTCATTAGGGTGGTTGAAAGGATTACTTATGTTAATATATGAACTCACTTAAAACAGGGCAAGGCACATAATTAAGTACTCTATATCTGTCCACTATTATTACTAAACCCCCACAATCTTAGGAAATAATGCTTAATCACACCTTCTGCAATCAGCTGCTTCAGCTCAGTTCAACCTGAAGAATAACAAAATAGGAGCCTCTATTCTCGCAGCAACATCAGAGATTAGATATGAAAGGAACCCCAGGGTACGCTGCTCCCACTTCTCTAGTATGTGTCTAACAGGTGGCAGTTGCAATTCCCCTTGAACATTTCCAGTGATGGGAAGCTTACTATCTCAGGTGATCCTTCCATGATTGACAGTTTAATTATGAGTAAGTTTATACTTTATACTGAACAGAAATTTATCCTTCTGTAAATTCTACTCACTGGTTCAAATGTTGGATCAGCAAAGCAGTGGTTTTCTGGTTTCTTGGGCAGAAGGGCTTTGGGAGTTTTTAAAATGTTTGATTCAACTTTTATTTTTTTAAAATACATTTTTGAATTATTTGTTAAAACTGAAATTCCAAAAAAAGTTATCTAATATCCCTGGGAAGATTGCTTAGCTTCTCCTATTCTCCGCACTTTAATCTGTAAAATGGGCATAATTAGTAAGTGAATAGTAAGCATTCAATAAATGTCAGCTGCATTTTTATAATGATTATCATTGTATTTTTGGCATTTTGATACAAACTCTTAGGAGGAGTTCTTAAAAACCTGTAACTCTAGCTTGCTCATGCTTGCTGCAGACAGTCCTCAACTGTCCTCTTCCTCAACCCAGTGGAGATCTTCTTGATTTTGTAATACAAGTTTGTAATACAAACTTGACCTTGTAATACACTGAGCTGGGTCCACATCCCCACCCTGATAATCCATCATAAGTGATCACTCCTGCAGTCCCTGAGGATCTTCCAGGAACGATGTTCACATTCCCTGTTTTCCTGGTGGTGGATGCTTTGGAAATCCAGGGGAGCTGAGTTTAATTCACACTGCAGTGTTGAGAGGCTTTCAGGGGTTGAGTGACCCTGTGGAACTGCTACCCACTGTGAATCCTGCTATTCCTGCACGTCCGCAGCTGACAGACCCTCCATAGGACTCTGTGGCTTCAGAATAGGGAGAAATCCACCGCAGTGGCTTTTCACTCATGTGAATCCAGTTTTGCAGAGTCTGGAGACCTGGAGATTAGGGAGATTTTGTAACACTCAGTCCTCCAATTCAGAAAATCCTCTTAAGTCTCTCCTGCTTATCTCTCAGCAACTCTGAGCAGGAGCTAGAGTAAGGAGGAAGTCTGTCTGAGCTTGGCTAAAATGATATCCCCCTTTCTTTATCTGTCCTATAAATATCTGTGAAGCATATTTTTTAACTAGCTTTAAAAATTATAAATGTAATGTATGTGCAAGGTAACATTTTTCTCAAACATTACCTGCATAGATATATAGCATAAAACAAAAAGTTACATATCCCTAACCACTATCACCTTCAATTCCACCCACTAATAAAACTCCTTATAAATTGTTGCAGAAATTGTATACATTTATGTATATCATTATGCAATTATGCATGTATGCCTATTTTTATGAGAATACTCAGGGATTCTTACTATAAACATATAAATGTGTGCTCCAAATTTGGGTCATTTTTTCTATGACAGTACATATAGGATGCTTCTGCCTCCTTCTTTTCGAAGGCTCTACAACATTTCATTTAAGAAATTTATTTAACCAGCACCTTATTAATGGATACTGAGATTCCTTTTTTTGTTGTTGTTACTTTAGACTCTGGTAACTAGCCTCAAAGATGGCCTCCAGTGAGTCTCATGTGCGGGCATTCATGCCCTTGTGAATCCCCATCCCTCAGTGAACGGGGCTAATCTGTGTAACAAGAAGACATTATGGATATGGTGAGGTAGAACTTCCAGGACTAGGTTATAAAAAGCACTGGGACTTCTGCCTTGCTCTCTCTCAGGTCCCTCCGTCTGGTGGAGGCCAGTTACCATGTCACTGGGACACTCCAGCCTTCTGGTGACTGAGAAGTCTGTGGGGTGAGGAACTGAGGCCTCCTTCAGTTTGTCAGCCTTTTGAGTGAGTCACTTTGGAACCTGATCTCCCAGCCCCAGTCAGACCTTCAGATGTTTCCACCCACGCCTCGCCTACAGTCTCGCCTAAGAACCTCTCCCGAGACACATAAACTGTATAAGATAATGTTTATTATGACTTTAAGCTTTTAAGTGGGGGTGTAATTTCTTAGGCAGTAATAGATAAATACAACACAAACAGTTCCCCATAACAATCATCTTTGTCTGCTCATTTTTGTGAGAATATGAAAGCTCATAAAACAAATTCCTAGATGTAAAATTACTGAGGTGGAAAGAATGTGAATTGTAAATTTCACTTAATAATGTTAAATTTAATTTAACAATGTCCTACAACGGCAATGAATGAATGGGTTTCCTGATATCTACCCTGACATCACAGCCTACGCTAAATTTTTGCCATTTTATAGATTTCAAAACGTATTTTTTTTTCAATTTGGATTTATTAGTTATGCATGAGGTTGAGCATGTTTTTCATAGATTTCTTAGCCTGTTATATTTCTGCTGTCAATTGCTGTCTTTTACTCACCTTTATATTAAATTTCTCAGCTTCTTCCAATTAATTTGTTAGAGCGCTTGTATAAGAAGATTAGCCCTTTTTTATACGTGCACATATTTCCCCCACCTTGACATTTTAATTTTAACGTTACTTAGAGAGTTTTTTCAGAGAAGAAGATTTTTACTTTTTGTAGGGTAGCTTTGAAAAAATATTTTGGATTTTATAAAAAACTTTCTCTGCCACCTCTAAAATTACTAAAAGGAAAATCTTCATATTATCTTTTGGTTCACATCGTGTATGTTTTTTTCTACCAGCAGTGGCGGCTGGAAAATTGGGTCTCAAAACACAAAAACAAAAACAAGAGCCCTGATTTGTAGTATTTGCCAATTACTGAAGTGTAAACACTCCCACCATGCCCAATTATAAGCTATCGGTGTGAACTGATTGCAGAGTGAGCAGGAAACATTGTGCACAATTGGCTCCTGCCAGCTGGTAGATGGCAGGTCTAGCACATCACTGCACCAGAAATGTAGTTTGACATAAGGGATGAGAGAGATCCAGGTTCTTTTTTTGTTGTTTTCCATATGGCTTTTTCCCCCCCAAAAATGGTAAATTCACTTTTTTTATACTGAAATGCTCAACTTTATCATATTCATATCTCTTATATATATTTGGGTCTATTTCTGTACCCTGTTCTCTTTCATTGATTATCTATCCCAACACACAAATAGTTTAATTACTAGAGTTTTATAATATCTTAGGCTGTCTGGCAAAGCTAGTCCTCTTCAATAGCCTTCTCTTCTGGAGTTTACCCTGGCTCTGTTCATAGATTGCTCTTACAGATATGTGATTGGTTTAGAAAGGCTTATAGCTTGACACTTGCAAAATTTAAGTCCATAAATGCACACCACTAAAAGTATACCAAGATAATTCTTTTTTCTTTTTTTTTTTTAAAGATTTATTTATTTATTTATTTCACAGAGGGAGAGAGATCACAAGGAGGCAGAGAGGCAGGCAGAGAGAGGAGGGGGGAAGCAGGCTCCCCGCTGAGCAGGGAGCCCGATGCGGGCCTCAATCCCAGGACCCTGAGATCATGACCTGAGCCGAAAGCAGAGGCTTTAACCCACTGAGCCACCCAGGCACCCTATACCAAGATAATTCTTACGTGATCATGTTCTTGGCAAGAGCCAGGACTACCTTTTGGTGAATGTTTTCATCATACATCAACACTCAGATAAAAGCAATTGAGCACATAACTTGGTCATATTTTGATAATTTTATGTAGATAGTGTTAATGTTAACTTTATGTTTTAGATATGTATCAGACTTTTGTATTTATACTAGAGAATGAGAGAAAGTAGTGGCCTACAGAAGCTTTGATTCAGTTTATTGGAAATAGACCAAGACGGCAAGGTGAGTTCTTCTAAGGAAATCTTTGCAGATATTTATTATTATGAATTAGATTTTTTTCAGTGCCATACAACTAAATAAAAATTTTAAGTGAATAAATTGGAGGTTTCCAGCAGAAGTAGATGCTGAGATGTGTATAAGACTATAACTTTCACTGAAGTAACTAAACTTTCATTTTAACATACAATTTTAGCAATTGCACTTTTAGTTAATATATTATTTATATATATATAAGTGTAAGCTTTTATTTCAACATAGGTTTTCACTGTTAAAAATGTTTGAAATCCACAAGCTCAGCCTTCAGCAAGATGTGGGGATGGGTGGGGCACAGAGGTGTGTCTCTTAACTCACTTGTAAAGTTGCTGGAGTTTATCTTTAGATATTCAACTCCCTAACCCACATCACCCTGTATACCTTAGGAACTAAATGCCCTCATCTATGTTTTGTGTTTGTTTGTTGTTCTAATGTTCATCTACCCCCATCAAAAACTGATTTTACAAATGTAAATAAGAAGATCAATGGTTGCCAGGAGTTAGGGTGGGGGGGGGGATGAATAGGCAGAACATAAAGGATTTTTGGGGCAGTGAAACTACTCTGTGTGGTAAAGTAATAGTGGACACATGTCATTATGCATTCATCCAAGCCCCTAAAATATGCAGCACCAAGAGTGATTCCTAACGTAAACAATGAATTTTGGGAGATAATGATGCATTGCTGTACATTCATCAATTGTTATGAATGTAGGGCTCTAGCAGAGGATGTTGATGGACGGGGGAGACTGTGCATGATTGGGGCCAGGGGTGTGTGGGAAGCCTCTGTACCTCCCCTTTACCTCCCCTTCAATTTTCCTGTGAACCCAAAACTGCTCTAAAAAGTAAAGTTTATTTAAGAAAACCTGAACTCAGACCCTTTGTCATACTGAAGTGCGAACGAAAGATTGGAGTGCCCCTTCTTCTAAGGGCTACAGCGTTTTAACAGGGAACAAAGCTGTAGAGCTGATGGACTAAAACTTCGGTTCTGGCCACAGGTGGATGTGAGAATTTACAGACATCACAGCCTTCCCATGAATCATAAGGAAAGGAGGGGAAGCAGAGATGAAAGGCAGGAGGCAAAACTGAAAAGGCAGAATTGAAGGCACAGGATCTGTGTGCTGGTTGAGGCTTTATCATTTCCTGGATGAGTGATCCCAAGACTCGTTTTTTCTCACATGAGTAACAAGCTTAACAAGAGCACCCTATCAGTACTTTCTTTTTTTAAGATTTATTTATTTATTTTAGAGAGAGTGAGCGCTGTGGGGGTGGGGGAGGGGCAGGAGGAGGAAGAGAGAGTCTTAAGAAGACTTCCCACTGTGTGTGGAGCCCAAAGCAGGGCTGGATCTCACAACCCGGAGATCACAACCTGAGCTGAAACCAAGAGTTGGACTCTTAACCGACTGGGCAGCCATGCACCCCTATCAGTGCTTTAATGAATATAAATTGAGATAATATAAGAGAATGTGGTTCATTAATTGAAGTAATACAAAAATGTTGTTTAGTCACATGGAACGCAGATCTGTTTTAGAAACATCTAGACTCCAAAATGGCAAACGGATCAGTCTGCCTCGATTTCATCAGTTTTACTCTTGTTCTTAAACCCCGTGTCTCAACTTCCTCCTCTCTAAAATTGGGATAACAATATTTACTTCTCCAGATTGTTTGAAGGATTAAAATAGATAGACTGGTAAAGTATTTAGAAAAGTATCTGTCTCTCCCTCCTCCCACTCAAGTTAAGCGCTCCACAAGGGTTGTTGTTGCTGTTTCCTTCCCAGATCCACAGGGAAAGACAGTATCTGTCTCTGAAGCTCAGGTCAACCAGAAGTCCAACCCCAGTGCCTCAGGAGAAAAGGAACTCTGACCTTCCCGTAACTTCTCATAGGGCTTTAATTACTTCCTACCTCCCTCTGTGCACTGCTCCCATGCTCCTTCCTCAACACTTTGGGTGGGTGTGTGGCTTTTGCCCCAACGTTCTATTAAAATTGCACCTGTTTTAGAGGAAGTAAACTTTAAAGGGTTCTTTGGACAGTTAAAAATGAAGTAACACTTTTAGAAACGCAGAGAACTTTAAAAAGACAACTTTACAAACACGGTGATCAATTCTATTTTAACTTGCAATATGCAGTTAAGAAGAGAACTGGAATAATACTCAGTATTTGTCACAGCCGTTACGTATCTGAAAAAGATGTTTATTCTTCTTTTCTTCATTTGTATTTTCAGTTGCCACCTGTCTTCTTAGATAGAAATAACTTTCTTTCTATAAAGCTGCTGGGTTTCTCTGGGAGCGGGGAGACACTGAACATCGCGTGTGATTGCTTTACTCATTTTAGTAAAGAGATCAGTCACCAAGTCACCCTTTGCTCTCCAGTGATAGCTCCCACCTCTCGTTTTCACAAGAAGTGATAGAGCAAATGAGTCAGCCCCAGGGCCCTTCGAGAATGGCACGCAATGCTCAGGGTAACCTCAACCTTCGCTGGACCAAAGAGGTTTCAAAAAAAGCCTTCAGAAACACTTCTTCCTGAAATACAGGCACACATCTGGTTTCCTTTTTTATTTTTTTTATTTTTTTATTTTTCTCTATTTGTCTCTTATTTGGCTTTCCAGATTTCATGTAACTTTTTAAAAACACCAGGGTATGATCTTTAGATGGAATAAAAGAGCAGTGATAGAGTAGCCTGTGATGGTCCCCTTTAAGGTAAGATTCTGCGTGTTTATGTGTAAAGACGGTATTTTGAACAGTAGAAAAGGGTGGCTGTGTTTATTCTCCTAATCATCAGTCACCTCCGAGTCAACAAGTACAATACTAGAAAAATCTTTTTGTTTCAGCTGCGTCCTTGGTTTCCTTTCCTCCCTGAGATAAATTTGGTTTCAATGACCATTGTCAAAACCAGTGCCATGTTTTCCCCTCTTGTTTTTCTAACTACATTTAAAAAAAATCACAACAGTGTTGAAGTCTTTGGAATGGTATGTGCAATAAAATAATTCTTAAATAATAGGAGAAAAACAAAACATGTGGCTGAGAAATTCTAAATGAATCCAAAATTTAAACTACTTTTTAACCAGCTTTGTAAATAACCACTTGTTTATAAAGGCGGAGGTAATTTATGTGGTGAAAGGGGGAGGAAAGATTTTGGCTTCTTTGAACTTTTATTATTGTTACTGTGTGTATATCCTCTAGAAAGAAAGCAAACCAATAGCATTTTAAAATGGTGTAGTCACTAATTATTGTATCCCATGAGCATTCTATCTTGTTGGCAAGAAGTCAGTGTATTATCAGAATGGGTAGTATTAGACTGATGTCATTAGACACAAGGACTTTGGGCAGCAGGACAGTGAATAAAGCTGGTGTGAAAGGAAACTTTGATATTAGAGAAGCTGATTTAACCCCATACACAGGATAGAAAAAGTCAACTATTTGACCAAAACATCCATCTTTAAAAAAAATAAAATAAAATTTTAATAAGATGAACAGATGGGATTTTAGTTGGAATGTTTATTTTTGTCTATTTATACATGTTCTTATAATCACTCAGATCAAAGGGTTTGGATTAGGTAGTGTTATTCTTATGCATTGGAGTAAATCAATATCTACAATAAAAATGCTGAAAGAGTGTAGGAAATGTCAAATTGGGCCAGATCTATGATCCATCTTCCTTAATCACACCTGCTTCAGACCAATCCAGGGGTAGGTAGTAGGTGGAATGACCTGACATTTACCCTCCAGGCAACTTCTAAAGTTTGGGAAGAGTCTGTGAACAATGCCAGTTTCCAACAACTGGCAAATATTTGGCTTGGTAATGCTTAATATTTGTTGAACAAATGAATGGACCATAAAGTAAACTATCCTATAATTATCTACATTCCCTTGAAGCTAATTTTCCTTTGAATTACTTATTGGATATGACAAGTTCTTAGTGTCTTGCATTATCTTAAAAATTACCTGTCTTCAGCATCTGGAAAGTTTTTTTTCTCCCAACTTTGATATTCCAGGATTTCATCTGATTTATCTTAACACGCAAGACAGAGAGGGAATGCTATATCCCCCTAACTGATGTTCTCTCTGCCTCAGTTAAATTCTGGTTTCATTCAGAAATGGAGGAATTCTGGTTTAGGTTGTAAATGAGAAACCCATAAGAAAACAAACTGTTGACCAGAGTATTTATAGCATGGCCTCCGTGAAGGGTAAATGTTAATTAGTTATGCTTACTCCTTAACACCAGGGATGTTACAAGATCAACAGGAGCAGATAAGAAAGAGGAGCATAATTTATAAGCAATGCCAGCAGAAGGTGAATTGCAGGGGAGTGAGCAATTATTATGTGGTAATGAGTTACTGCAATAGACTCTAACAAGGCTTTTGTAGTATATATTAATACCATTTGGAAAGGCCTGGAGGGACTAAAAGAAGAAGGATGCAGAAGATAATTCCTTTGGTTAACAGAGAATTTGTTGACAGAGACACTACCATATTTCACAATTTCCAGGAACTAGAAACGGTTGATTAGTCATATTTCTTGTGAGTATGGGAGGGAAAAGTGGAAACCATTTGCAATATTATGGGCTAGCCCAGATGAGACATTGTAGAGAATTTGGCTTATGCTTTGGGGCATTGGAATGTAATTAAAACAGATCCAACTTGCAAAGGACACAGGATTAAAGCAGAACACAGGGGCGCCTGGGTGGCTCAGTGGGTTAAAGCCTCTGCTTTCGGCTCAGGTCATGATCTCAGGGTCCTGGGATCGAGGCCCACATCGGGCTCCCTGCTCAGCGGGGAGCCAGCTTCCCTCTCTCTCTCCGCCTGCCTCTCTGCCTACTTGTGATCTGACTCTCTCTGTGTCAAATAAATAAATAAAGTCTTTAAAAAAAAATAAAGCAGGACACAGTATAAGATTCTCAGATTGAAACAACTCTATGGTAAGACTGCAGAAGTGTGATCCCAATGGCCTTCTGAAACAAATTCTGGGCATTTAAGAGAGGGCTCGAGAGTGACTTCGCCCAGTGTTTAATATAGGAGTGTGGTCATTGGTTCCCTGTATTCACACTGAGTGTATCCAAAGAAAATCCAGTCTCTCGTGTATTTAATTACAAAGAATAACAAGTAGCAAAATTTTAGACTTTTTTTTTTTTGACAACCTTTTCCCCTCAGGTAGAAGAGCTTATTCTGGGAGTAAGGAAGCATTCTAGATTTGCATACTTACATGTATCCCACACCAAAAATTCTGCATTGCTTAGAGAGTGCATTGGCACAAAAATTTTCTACTTCTTGGTTTTTCCTCTGTAAGGGTACATTTTTACCAGATTGGGGACATTGTGGGAATTATTTCAGGAAGTACTTCAACTAGGAAGGATTGAAATGTTTTCCAAATGCCTTGTATTGGTTTCAAGGGTATTCATCCCTTGGCTCCGTGTCTGTGGGGTTGCTTCAAGTTGGCAGCCCGCTCCAGTGATGGTTGGGGGTGGGACACAACTCTTCTTTCTGGTGTGGCAATTGCTTGCTCCCCCTCTACTTCCTTTTGAATACAGATTCAAGCTCTGTTGTTACCAATCTCAGGCTACTGTGCTATGCTTTATTATCCCTCTTTATTAAGCAGCCTTGAATTATTATAATTTTGACAAACCATCTTTTTCCTCCAGTAGGTGAGCAGGGACATCACCTGATATAATGAGAGAATATAAAAGATATCTTCAATGTGAAGTAAGAGTTTGTATAATCTCAGAGTTTGTATAATCTCAGAGACAGAGACAAAGACAGAGAGAATCAGAGATCTTCCTCTAAATGTAATAGGGCTTCAGACTCAGAACTGGTGGAACATGAAGTGCAGAAAGGGGGCCAAGGTCTTTGCTTGCCCATGACCTGGGAATGGCTTGGTCTCTTCCAGTTGAAAGACTTCTCTGTTTCCATATAGGATCATTTAACACTGTAATACTTAGCATCAGAATCTACCACAAACCCCTCTACTTTGCTTTGGTAAGGTCTCTGTCTTTTCAGTGAAGCTTCCTCTTTTTGTTTTTTCCAAAATTAACCTAAAATGTGAGATCATTACAGGATCCATACCCTCCTCTCTTGCGAATAGAGAATCAAAGTCATAGGATTTTCATGTTGCAAGGGTCATTTGAAGCCATGCAGTACAATTTCCTCCCTTCATGCAGAGGAAACTGAGGTCTCTGTAACCAGATGGTGAAGGTCCTCATGCCAAGCCCTGTAGCTAGTGGTTATTGGGAGTGTCCGATCCCATGAAATTTATAGCCCTATTTCCCTTGGTCTAATCTTTCTGTACAGAGACTTTGGACTTGACATGTGCCACTACTCAGATTGGAGGCCTGAGGAGTAAAGGCCTCCAGAGGGTGTTTTGCAGGAAGGATGAAGGAAGAGAACAATAGGAAAAAGGGAAAATATTTTTAAGTCCTGTGAGAATTTTCTAAGGTATGCTTTGAAGAATGTGCTTTACGAGGAATCGTATGGCGACCCAACCACCAAAATTTTCTGTCACTTTTTTTTTTCTTTTATAGGGAGGACATTTTCAGCAAATAGTCAGGGGTCAGGGCATGCATGAGGTAGGTAGCCCACTTCGTCCCCCCACTTTGTTTCAGTCGTGCCCCATAAGTGAGGGCACCAGAGTGGCTCAGGGGCTGGCATGTGCAGGCTGAGCTGCTAGTTATGAGAATGAGGTGGAGCCAATAAATGCTGCAGCTTTTCTATCATTGGCTGAATCCCAGAGTTCATCTATTAAAATTAAAATTTACAGGCACACTTCATTTCATTTTGTCCATTTTATTGCACTTCACAAATATTGCATTTCCTTTTTACAAATTGAAGGTTTGTGACAACTCTGCGGGGAGCAAGTCTCTCAGCGCCGTTTTTCCAACAGCGTTTGTTCACTTAGTGTCTCTGTGTCACATCTTGGTAACTCTCACAACATTTCAAAGTTCTTCATTATCATTGTATGGGTTATCATGATTTGTGATCTGTGATCATGACTTGCTGAAAGCTTAGACGATGGTTCACATTTTTTTAGTAATGAAGTATTTTCTAATTCTACTATGTACTTTATTTTTTAATACATAATGCACACTTAATAAAGTGCAGTATAGTGCAAATGTAACTTGTACGTGCCCTGAGAAACCAGAAATACATTTGATCCCATTGCCATCCATGCTCTGTTTCGGTGTTTGGAAACAAACTAGCATTGTTTCCTGGGGCATGCCCATATTCTTAATGCAACTTGGCTGGCCTCTAACACTAATGTTTTCTTTTTTCCTTTTTTTGAATTTATTTATTTATTTATTTATTTATTTATTTATTTATTTATTTAACATTAATGTATTATTTGCCCCAAGGGTACAGGTCTGTGAATCATCAGGCTTACACATTTCACTAATGTTTTCTTTTTAAATGTGGCAACCTCAGAAGAATATACCTGTGGCTCCTTCAGTAAAAGAGAGTTTCTTAACCATTGAAATAAAAAAAATTGAGAATATGAAAATAGCGTTCTTGTCAGTTTAATCTAATCCCCTTTGTATCTTCATGATGTGGGCTTCTTCTATGTAGAATTTCTACAATGTCATCAGGGAGACCCTGGGCTTTGAGGAGCTATGGAAAGTGGGCAGGAAGAAGGATAGGACAGCTGCTTTTAGGAATTGGCACATTTGGAGAGATCTACTTTCAGACGATGTATTAGTTTCCCAGGGCTGCTTCAACTGTGCTCTAAACTGGGTGGCTTAGGACAACGGAAACGGGTCCTCTCGCAATTCTGGGGGACAGAAGTCTGAAAGTTAAGTGTCAGCAGGGCCAGGCTCACCCTAATGCCTCTAAGGAAGGATCTGCTCTGTTCCCCCTTCCGGCATTCCTTGGCTTGGAGATGCCATCTTCTCCCTCTCTTCCCATCGTGTTCCCTCTGTGTATGTCTGTGTCCAAAGTTCCCCGTTGGGTAAGAACATCAGTCCTATTGGAATAGAGCCCACGCTAAAGACCTCATTTTAACTTGATTACCTCTGGGAAATCCCTGTCTTCAAATAAGGCCACATTGTAAGGGGCTAGCTGTTAGGACTTCAACACATCCTTCTCTGTTTGGGGGAGGGGCCACAGTTCATCCCATAACAATACAGTCTGTCAAAACTGGAAATGAAGTAGCTACATGGCTACTGAAGCTTTCTGTGTTGCTCCGAGCCAAACATCCCGCCTACGACTCCTCACCAGCGGCTCCAGCGGGCGCCCTGGCTGGGCGTGTGCTGCTTATCTCAAGTTAGGACACAGCCACGTGTCTCCAGCGAGTGGTCTTGGAGCGCGTGCTGGCTGCTCTGGGTGTTCTTGGTGTTTTCCCTCTGCCCTCGCTGAGTTTCACATGTGAGGGAGCCATTGCTCGAAAAGCAACGACAGCGGTGTGCATGGCTGGTGCTCTCAGTCGGGAGGTGGGGGCTTCAAGCAGAGCTGCGAGCGATGCAAAATCACACGGCAGGAATGGTTGCATGTTTGAGAGATTTGGTTATGAAGTAGACCACTCTGTGTTTTGCAGTTATTATTCTTGTCCAAAATTGCTAAGGACGTTCTTTTTCCTTTGAGAGGAAGTTCTCTCCTTTCTCTAAAAATTACCTAATGATAACAGCAAGGTAATTCCTAATTATAGACTCTTCTAACTCTTGTGAAAATGAGGGCCAACGTTTCCAAAAAGTTTTGTATTCCTACACATGAGAGGGTTCAAAAATTACGGTATTATTTTTGAAAATACTACCGTATTTTCATGTGGATGAAAAGTAGAAATAGGTGGATTTGCAAACCGACACGGTGTCCCAATGCATTTAAGACTCTGCCATTTCATCACGATCACCTAAGCAGCCCCATGACCCCTACTTTGACTGCTACCGACGCTATTACTACTAATAGCAGCTGAAATTTATTGAGTGCAGGTTCTGTGCCAGGCACTGTTCCAAGTAATTTGCCACGTTTTGACTAATTACACTTCCACAACAACTCAGTGAGGTAGATACCATTCTCTATTATTAATTAAAGAAACTGAGGCACAGAGCCTAAATTTATACACTAAGTGGCGGAGCCAGAATTCAAATCTGGACTCAGACCTCTTAATCTTGCTCTTAATCACCAAACAAAAAATATTCTAGAGCAATACATTCCAAAGTTTGTGCCACAGAACACCAATTTTATTCAAATCTCCTGAAAAAAAGGAAAAAGGAAAAAAAAGTTTATGTAATTAAATACATTTGGGAACTACTGCAAACTACCACCCCTTCGTGTAGACTCATAATGTATGCTATATTAAAAGTTGTGAGAATTTTCCCAGAAAAGAAACCTATATAACAGCATGTAAAATTGAAATTTCAACTAGGCATCAAGATAAAATAAATGCTAAATTCCCAAGTGAGTTGCTAAGTCACCATGTGCAGACTCTACAAGCACAATATCTGGGGACCTATTCCACAGTTCTTGGATCCTTTCAGAGAATAGAGAGGTTTTTGTGAGATTTTCTTGGGAGAGACTTGTCACTGTGCTATGGGGTCCCCACCTTTAACCCTTGGGAAAGTTGCTGCCTCCTACACCAAGTGGCTTCAGTGGAACTAGTTAAAAGATTAATGTGTGTTCCCATATGTCAGGGACACCGTAGACTGAGGCTGATACAAAAGTTGACTCATGAGCATTTTGGTGGCCAATCTAGGAGCTTCGTGCTGCCAGGGGGCAAAGATGTCTCACTGCTTCCCGTGAGACAGTGCAGAGGGTGGCATAATTTCATCCTTTCTATGGCCAAGTAATATTTGAGATATATATATATATATATATATATATACATATATATATGGTATCACATATATGGTTTAATGTATACACCACATCTTTGTCCATTCACCTGTTAATGAACACTTGGACTGCTTCCATAGTTTGCTATGGCAAATAATGTTTCTATAAACATAGGGATACATGTATCCCTTTGAATTAGTGTTTTTGTATTTTGGGGGCAAATGCCTAGTAGTGTAATTGCTAAATCATAGAGTTCTATTTTTTGAGGAACTTCCATACAGTTTTCCACAGTGGCTGCACCAATTTACATTCCCACCAACAGTGAAAGAGGGTTCTTTTGTCTCCATACCCTGGCCAACACTTGTTTCTTGTATTTTCTATTTTAAGCCATTCTTCAGAACATATTTTGAGAAATTCTGCTTTGTTTTATAACTTTGTGGTATAATTAACAAAAGGGCTATCCTGGAGAATTTTAGCTAAACTTTGCTGGGGGGGCACTGTATTAACATATGTGGTCCCATAAGCTTTCAGATTAAAAAAAACCCAATTCAGAAGGGCTTAAATAACAAAAGAAATGCTTAGGTTCAGGTGACTGGAAAGTCCAAATTAGGGAGGACTCCAGAATTGGTTGATCTAGCAACTCAGCCATGCAGGTAAGGACACGGTTTATTTTGTTTTATTTTGTGTTGCTTTGTCTTTCTTATCTCTTTACCATCAACAATGTTAATTTTATCCCAAGACTGGGTCCCTTGCTCCTAATAAGGTGGTTGCAAATTTCAACAGGGCGCGGGAGGGGAGAGAGCAGAGTTGTCCTGGCGTTCAGGATAGCCTTGTTGGCCTGTTTGCCCTGTGGTGCCTGTAGCCAGAGGATGGAAGTTACCGAGAACCTGAAATTTATCCAGGCTTTTCCATGGGGCTGAGAGTGGGTTCAAATTTTACCAAAACACAGGAGCTGTGTGGGAAAGGACAGACAGATGATTGCCAGGGGAGGGTAGAGCATGAGAATGGATGCTGGGTCAAACAAAAAATGTCCAGTACAGCTGGGAATTTAAGTTGCTGCCATCGACTGCACGCAGGGGTGATACTCAAAACTGTCAACAGTCTGCACCTTCTTGGGCACCAGCCCGTCTGAAAAGACACTCTCCTCTCATCAGGCAGGAGGCTGGCTCCCAAAGGCCTCTTGCTTGCAGAGTGTTAACCCTTTAGTTGCTTGATGTGGAAAGGTCCCGGAGCTCCTAAGGAAGGTGACAGAGGGCAATGACAGGGGGGCACCCAGAGGGCTCAGGGCAGTAGCTGTTAACAGCCGAAACAGAAACGCAACATTGTCTCTCTCTCTTTTTTCTTTAAAATGCAATGTTTTTTTTTAATTTCTAGCTCTCAGAGCTTCCTAGTTTTTTTTTTTAAATTAACATATAATGTATTATTTACCCCAGGGGTACAGGTTTGTGAATCATCAGGCTTACACATTTCACAGCACTCACCATAGCACATACCATCCTCAGTGTCCATAACCCAGCCACCCTCTCCCTCCCACCCCACCCCTCAGTTTCATTTTTTCCCCTCCCTACCCTCGACTAGAGGATATTGTGATAAGTGAAATAAGTCAATCAGAAAGACAATATTGCCTTAATTTAACAGTATTTATAATTGTACCCATGTGTACTAGTTCAATGATTTTTAAAAAATTTTATTTACTTATTAGAGGGAGAGAGTGAGAGAAAACAAGAAGGGGAAGTGGCAGAGGGGAGCAGGACCCTGGGATTATAACCTGAGCTGAAGGCAGATGTTTAACAACTGAGCCACCCAGGCACCCCCTAGCTCAATGACTTTATTTTTTTTATTCATTTTTATTTTTTAAAGATTTTATTCATTTGACACAGAGAGAGAGATTACAAGTAGGCAGAGAGGCAGGCAGAGAGAGAGGAGAGAGGAGGAAGCAGGCTCCTTGCTGAGCAGAAAGCCTGATGTGGGCCTCGATCCCAGGACCCTGGGATCATGACCTGAGCCGAAGGCAGCGGCCTTAACCCACTGAGCCACCCAGGCGCCCTCAATGACTTTAAAAAAAAAAGTTTTGGTTTTGAATAAGATTCTTCACTTAATTCTTTATTTGAAAAATGAGTGGGTTAAATTAGATGATTTTACAACTTCTTTGACAGCGATGTTTGTGCTGTCTTCTATAAAATTTATATAAATAAGCCTTTAATTTTATCTATCATGCACATTGTGATATGTCTGCATTAAATAGAATATAGTAAACAGTTATGCATCTTTAAATGCAGAGAACCAAATTTGCATTTAAAACTTGGCACATTAAATTTAACTGAATTAAGTCTGAATTTAACTAGATCTTTATGTTGAAATTTTCAAATGCACTATTTCTAAAGACCATGAAGGGTTTCTTGTTTCTTATTTTCTATGTTTTACAGTAAAACAAGAGGGAAAAACAACCATTTAACATGTTAAAGACCATTAATGTTGTTTTGACCTTAACAGGAAGCAGAGAGGTACAAAAGCAAAAATGGCTAAAGAAAAATTAGAGTTAAGATGGAAGCCATGCATTCACATGAAGATGGTTCAATGGCTGAAGTAATTCATCCATGGCCACTGTTGGTAGGGCTACACAAGAGTAGAGGAATAGAGGGAGTAATAACCACAGGTCGTTTCCTCTCCCACTAGGTCAGTGCCCTCAGGGCAGAGCTGATGTGCAATTTTGAGAACATGAGTTTTTCTCCAGGGTTTTCTTTACCTGCCTGCTCTCTCACTCCCTGAGAAGCTTTCCCAACTTCTTAGGTCCTCAACTGGCTAGTCTTCTCAGATACAAAAAAAACACAGGGAAGGAATTTTTTTCCCTAAAATAAATGGAAAATCAGTAACAGTGACTTTTTTCCCATTTCCCATCCTTTTCCTTGTTCCTTCTACCTCCCCACCCCTTGTCTCAAAACAGAGTTAATTATTCCAGAGGGCAGTGTTGTTTGTAGGCACCAGAATTACAGGTGGGAAGAATATTATTATGTATTTCCTATTTTTTTTCTACGTAGAGATATGCATAAAATGTTTGTGATATTTTGAATTTTCAGTCTATCTGAGGAGAATTTAAAATATTTGCAGATCTATTTTTGTTGATTTTTTTCTGTACTTTAAGTCATCCAAATGTCAAAGCCAAGGAAGGTTTTAACTTTCAAAGAGAGAACTTTTTGACTATAGTCGATATTTTCTCCTATCTTCAGAGCAAAAAGCTATCCTGATTTGGTAGATCCATAGGTCCCTCTCTCTTTCTAAGACTTTCAAGTCTCTAAGATTTTTCAGCTGGATTAATTAATGCAGACTTCTAAGAAAACACATAAAGCCACAGGAATAAGGACTTATAATCTTATCCTTTTAAAGGTGTTTTCTGTTACAGGACTAACTAGAGCTAAATCATAAATGTATTATACTGCTTTGAACAGAAGAGCTCTCAAACATAATTTATAAAACTTGCCACCCAGAGGCTATAATCAATTTATTAACCGTGAATGAGGACCTGTTTTTTTGGGTCTGCTTGTTTGGATATGTATGTAGTCTGCCTAATATTTAATGTTACATATAGTTAATACATACTCTAATAGCAACTTGATAAATCTTAAGCCTCCACAATTAAAATTATTTAAATTAAAATTTATTTTTGAAATATATGTAACTGTGTTTGTGCATACAGGATTCATACAGAATTTAAAAATAAAACAAACATTACTCTCATCACATACCTAAGTTTGCTCATTTATTTAGTTCTCAGGAACTCCCTAGGAGGAGTGTTACCTGCATTTCGCAGGTGAGAAAACTGAGCCAGAGAATGTCAATAGCTTGTTCAAGCTTACACAGAATTCTTTAGTGGTTTGTTGTTGTGGTTTCCAACTCATATTTTGCTGATTCTAAAGCCTTTGTTTTCCACTACATCACACCATGTTTTTTTTTTTCACTCCATTATTTGAAGGCATTCCTCATTTTAATTTTCTAGAGATGTGGGTGAAAAGTTTGAACAGAGTTGAAAGGTGCAAATAGATAAACTCTAGTAATGACTACAATAGTAGCCATCACTATAGAGCTGAGAATTATTACCTATTACCTGAGGCGTCATTGAGGACTTTTCTTAAGATAGCTAATCAAGATACTTCTCAGAGGCACATCTTTACAATTCTCTGCTTAACATATGACTTTAACAGTATAAAAATGCACAGAACACTTGTTATTCCAATGTATAATATGCTCCTTCTGACATGTCTGAAAAAAAGTATTTCCCAAAAGGGTTCTTTAACCCTAGAAATTTATATTCTCTCAGAATTTTTTTCTTTATATGTTAGTTCATGTTTGCAGAGAAGCAGACCCCAAGGAGTAGGAAAGAGATTTATTGAGAGAAGAAGGTAGAGAAGCTGGGGAGAAAGCTTCATACTGAAAAGGAGCACTGGCCACTGTGGAAAAAGAAAGAAAAGGAAGGAGGACTGGATAGGTTTTCTCAGAGGTTGGATTAGGTGTAATAACATATGTGAACCACTTAACAGTTCCTTGGCACTAAATGAATACTCCATAAACATAGATCTCATTCTTAATCTCCATTTTTAGAAATCATTGAAATGAGACCTGTAGATACTTGTTTTTTTTTCTTTTTAATTTTATTTATTTATTTGAGAGAAAGAATGAGTGAGAAGAGCATGAGTGGGGGGGAGGGGCAGAGGAAGAGGGAGAAACAGAGTCCCTGCTGAGCAGGGAGCCCAGGCTGGGCTGGATCCCAAGACCCTGCTATCAGGACATGAACTGAAGGCAGATGCTTAACTGACTGAGCCACCCAGGCACCCCAAGAACTGTAGATACTTTTTACAACTCATCTGCTCTGTGAATTTTTCTTGGTAACAGAGCTGGACCGTTAAAATGGAAAATGGATGTCAAGCTAGTGGTTCTTCCTTGAGTGCTTAGTGAACAATGTTTAGGCATCCTGAAAACTAGAAAAGTTTCTAGGTAAGTCCAAGTGACAGAGAAAAACATTAAAAGTCAACATTTTTTCTCATATGATCACTCAATTAAAAAAAATCATTACTTTTATTTTAGAAATCTTTCACTTGGAAATATTTGTACTTTTTGAGAAGTATGTTGTTTGCAAATATTTTAAAATAGAGAATTTGGAGTAAATGGTAAAACTCATAGTCACCTTTTATCTAACCAATTCTAATTTGCACTTAATTGAAAAGTTGAGATATTTTAAAATAAGATTAAAAAACTGCATCTATACACACAAACTAGCCTGGCCTTTGACTTAATGGACAAGCCAATTTTGTAAAAGTAAATTGGAAGCCTTGAACAGAACAATGACTTGCTGCACTTGATATGAGAGTAAATATGATTTGGTTGAGTTTTATTAAGGCTTTGTCCAAAGTTAAATAATTTCAAAGTTATGGATATTAAATTTAAAATTGAACATGGCATTTAAAAATAATCCTATTTTGACTTTAGAGGAAGAGACAAAATTGGGCTGAAATATTAATGCATACTTTATGCCGCATGTGACATTTATTTCAGCATCCTTTATTTTATTTTATTTTATTTTATTTATTTTTTTTAAAGATTTTATTTATTTATTTGACAGACAGAGAGAGATCACAAGTAGGCANTGCATGTGACATTTATTTCAGCATCCTTTATTTTATTTTATTTAATTTATTTTTTTTAAAGATTTTATTTATTTATTTGACAGACAGAGAGATATCACAAGTAGGCAGAGAGGCAGGCAGAGGGAGAAGGAGAAGCAGGCTCCCCGCTGAGCAGAGAGCCTGATGTGGGGCTCCATCCCAGGACCCTGAGATCATGACCTGAGCTGAAGGCAGAGGCTTAACCCACTGAGCCACCCAGGTGCCCCAGCATCCTTTATTTTAAAGTTTAAGAAAGAAATATATATTCATTAGAAAAAATGTAAAACATTATAAAAATATTTAAAATTAAAAATAAAATTGTCCTTGGTTCTACTACCTAAAACAACTATTGTTAACATTTTAATATACGTCCAAAATAAAGCAAGCTGAGATAATTATTCTCAAAAATATAAGTGTTTATAAAACAAATAGCAGGTTTAATACTTGATTACTATGCCCCTCATTCTTAAAAATTATGTTTCCTTTTCTCCTAGATTGTGGTCATTGGATTATTGACCTTATTGTCATCTTACTTCAGAACATTCTTAACTGCCCCACCTAAAAATGCTGCACCGAAAAACATTATTTCTTATTTAAAGTAAATTTAAATCAAGATTTTACATGTTTGGGGCAGTATATTATGGTCCTAATTTGAAAAACTCCTTCGTTTTTTAAAGATCCACTTGGAAATCCTTATTAATATTCGGGAGTCATTTATACAAATTTATACATATGCTTTCTAAAAAGTACAGGTGAGGTTCCTACAGGACAAGAGTCTTGTCTATTGAAATTCTTCTGCACGTAGAGCAGTGAGTGCAGCTTCTTGTCATAACAAACAGCATTTCATAAGATGATGAACCTTTCAGTGTCTGACACCAGTTCTGGGGACATGGCCCATAGGCACACAGTCTATGGTGGGAGCTTTGGCACTGGATTTATCTTTTCTTCTTGCCTTGAGTATCATAAGAAATCTCTGACTAGAAAAAAATTGAGAAAGAAAGAAAATGAGACTATAATTCTTACCTAGTATGTGCATATTCTGTAAAAAAAAGGAATGTTTTCCTGTGAGGTCACTGTCTTAGATGCTACCGTCCTTTAATGTGGGTTTGGGTGTGAGAGGGAGGAAAAGAGACAGCTGTCCCTTCCTTACATGCAGCATACGTTAGACTGTTTATATCTGATTTTTAGTAACCCATTGGAAGAGATAGAAGATATCATTTCTTTTTTTTTTTTTTTTAAGATTTTATTTGTCAGAGAGAGAGAGAGAGAGAGAGAGCACAAGCTGGGGGAGCAGCAGGCAGAGGGAGAAGCAGGCTACCCGCTAAGCAAGAAGCCTGACGCAGGACCCCAGGATCCTGGGATCATGGCCTGAGCTGAAGGCAGACACTTAACTTACTGAGCCACCCAGGCATCCCAGAAGATGTCATTTCTGATGAATCACAATTAAGGGATCACATTACAGGGAAATGTGTTACAAGAAAATATTATTCTTTTGCGATTGTATTTTCAATAAAGTGGACTTCCTCTTCCCTTGAGCAGTATCTTCATTATGTTAGCCATAAATAGGCAAAGGGATTGGTGACTTGAGATATTTGCATTAGAAAAAATAAGAAATAGCGTTTGAATTTGAAAAGTAATTAGAGATAGGAAGAATAAACTAAAGCAAGGGAAGGTTGTGGTGTTAACAGAATCTATTAATGAATCTGGGAATCAGAGGAAATAAATATGAAGTGGAAAAAGCATGTGTTTTGGAATCACATAGGTGATTTGTGTTAGGCAAATAGATTGTGCTAAAATAGGTAGGCCTGGGTCTCATTGAAATCAAAGTTTCATTTTTCGTCCAGTTCATTAAGAATGATATGAAATCTGATTTCTTTTAATCTGATTTCTTTTATCTATAAAATGGAGCTGTTTCTCAATGTCATTTATCAAGCTCTTTTTTTTTTGAAGATTTTATTTATTTGAGAGAGAGAGAGAGAGTATGAGTGTGGGGGGCAGGAGGGGCAGAGGGAGAAGCAGACTCTCCGCTGAGCAGGGAGCCCAACATGGGCCTGGATCCTGGGATCATGACCTGGGCGGAAGGAAGACACTGAACTGACTGAGCCACCCAGGCGCTGCCCCCCCCCCATCCAGTTCTTAACGTGTGCCAGATACTGTGCCAAATTCCTTACATTCTCACTTTAATTAATTAGAGTGGACGTGATCGAAGGCAAGTATAACTGTCTGCATTTTATGGAGAGAAATAGACTTAGGAATGTTAAGAAATTGCTCACCTTTCACAGATAATAGATGGCATATTTGGATCTGTGTTCTTTAGCCACAGTGCTATACCACTCTCCCTGTGGTCATAGCTGTATCACAATTAATATTATAAGCTAATGATTTAAATATTTTATATCATACTGTTTGAGTTAAGTTAGCTCTGCTCTTCAACAGACCATTAACAGACTATTAACTGCCTTGGCATTTTCCTTAGTTTTTACAGAATTTATCTTCCAGTTACTTGACCCATAATACTGTTCTCATTTCTTCTCAAAAGTGCAGAGTCATATTCATTATTTACTACCTATTATGGAATATAGGCTTAGAGTTTGTGAAAAGACTTACAGTATCCTGGCGATGGCTGGAGGAACTCTTGACTCTCACATGATTATAACTGAGAATCACTATTTTTCTTTTTATTACAAAGAGTATTGGATTTGCACCAAAAAAAAGCCTTCTGTTTAAATAGGAAATCAGTGTCACAGAGAGAAAGAACTGAGCAGGAATGAAGGAAAAGTTACTATATACCATTTATTTCTCTAATCATAATACAACCAGAATGACTGAAAAAGTTAAAGGAGAGTGGCCAGATGCGTGTTCCTAAATGAAGTGTCACTGGGTATAGGCTTTCCAGGCCCTCATAGTTAAAACATATTAGAAGCATAAGAAGTAAAAATTAAAAATTGGAATATTTAACATTTGTAAAAATTCTTCATTTTAATATTAGCCAAAGGTGTGATGTTCCTAGAATGTTCAGCTTCGTTCAACAATCATGAGGGACTGATTTGGAACAAGGATATAGATATATAAGAATGAAGACCTGTCTTGCCCACTCTCCCTAGTCAAGGGACAGACCACCAATGACTCTGTAGGCAGGTCGCAGTGCTGCTGAGCTATGGGAGGGCCCTGGGGAATGGGGAGTGAGTGCTGGAATGGTCAACCCCTAATCACCATTTAAAAATTTTAAATGTGTAGCAGCTCTGAAATTGTTGCTCTTAAGGAATCAGGTATTTGTACAGGTAACAGAAAGTCCCTCTTGAAAAGAATCATTAAATTATTAGGGAAGGTTTCGAGGCCAATGTAGTGGTTATACTCACTCAGAAATCAGAAATATAGTTCAACGAAGAATTGGAGGACCTATGATGCAGAATAGATGTTTTACAACAGATTTACTTGTCACTACTATTTTGACTCGTGTACTTCATTTAAAAAACTTGAACTAAAAAAACCCCCAAAAAACTTGAACTAAATTCAGCTTTTTTTCTTACCACAAAATTAATGCATATCTTTTTAGAAAATACAAGGAATAGCACAAATAAAAATCACCCATTACGTCAGTACTTAGTGAGGAATGAGTTAATATTTTGCTCTGTAGGGTCCTGGAATTCCTATATTCTTATATAAATGAAATAGTCACAAACGTGTGATTATTCTGTAAATATTGTTTTGTAGCCTGCTCTTTTTTAAACTTAACTTTGTTTAATTTATTATGAAGATCTTTTCATGTCAGTACATGGTACAGTACTTTTAAAGGCTATGTGGTCTTCCATTGTAAGGATGTATAGGAACCTTAATCTATTCAGTCAATTCTTGATCAGTGGATATTTAGGCTATTATCACTTTTCTACTTTTGCAAACAATGCTGAAATAAAAATGCATGCACATATATTTTTGCACAGGGCCATAATTACATACACAATTACGCTCCATGATTACGTGAAAATCCTAGAAGCAGATTTGCTTTTTATACATGTTTCTAAATTTTCTCTAGCTTAGTCAACTTACACTCTGTCGACAGTCCATGGAGTCTTGCCCACACCTTATGCCTCCAATCCTGGGCAACCTCATTATTTAACATTTAAATCTTTGCCGATTTAATAGGTAAAAATTATATTTTTTTATTTTAATTGGCTGCTTTGATTATCATGCTATTTCCATAAGTTTATTGGTTGTATTTTTTCCATGTTTGAATTATAAAATTGAAATTGCTATTGTTTATAATCCTAAACACTGTATAAATTACACAGTTTTGCTTTTACATTTTTTCAATTCTCTATTAATTTTCTAATTCTAAACATTTTTATTAATGCACATGAGTCAGGTCTGCACTGCATGATATCTTTTTCATTAAAATAGAGTAACCATCTCCATCTACCTTTAACTAGTCTGAATCTGTTTTTTTTTTTCCTTTTTTTCTTTTTCCCTTTTGCTTTAAACATGAAACCATGGGTCAAGTTTCATTTCTCAGTTGCCACTTCTCCACCTGAATTGTCAGTTTTGTTTTTGGTGTAAAAAGAAGGGTAAGTGAGAGGGCATCTCATTAAATCAATGTCTTTGGGCAAGATTTGTACGGAGTTATCTACTTTGCATATCTTATTTTAGTTTGTCATTTGAAAATAAATTTAAGCCTAATACTATTCAATATGCATTCTCGTGTGTAAAATTTACGCCTGAGAATCTTTAAAAACAACAAAGGTGTTTTTATTTGGTGGTGCCAAGATGAACATTTCTTTAAGGCAATGTGACACCCTTTAGGAAACAACCATATCAAAATGGTAGTTACATGGAGTGACTTATATAAGGACTGTTCATGGGCCTTTCCTTAAACACTGGAAAAGATCAAAGAAAGTGATTTGACTTGTCTTTTTTTTTATTCTGGTCTAACAAACTCTTCTTGGGTGTCAGTACTTCATTCCTTGACTCAAAAAAACAAGTAACTATGGGGATTATAAACTTCATGAAGAAACGAGTTCTACTTTTACCTCTTTAAATCCTACAGTCTATTAGTTCTGTATATATATAGTACATGACTGTGGGAACAGGCTATTTATTCCACCTTTTAACAGGGAATTATAATCCACTTATAATTTTGTTGTGATTGTTGATATATTTACATATGCCATTTTACTTTATATTTCCTATTTACCATATGTTTTCGTTGCTTTATGTTCTTTCTTGCACTCTGTCAAGTACTTTAGACAATACTAGCAATAAGATTCAACAGATACTTATCAACTGCATTTGTACACCATGTGTTTGTGTATTTGTGTGTGCGAGTATGAGAGACAGAGAGAAAGAGGAGTATTGTAAGAGACTGCTATATGCCTGTTTATTAATTTGTCAGTTATAATAACAAATTTTGGGCTATCATAATGCATTGTGTACAATAGACACTTTGTAAGAACAGTGTAGTTTTTTGGTTATTGACTATTTTCAAGGAACTCCACAAGTCTATGGCATAAAAGGCTTAAATTTAAACCACTGCCCTATGATATGATGAGCAATAAATGGCCTGGTGGGTGAGGTCAAACATGCAGAATTGACCTTTCAATTCTGCTTTATTTTCTACACACCATACAGTATTTCTGAACAGTTTACACTGTATTAAATTTATATGAAGTAAATGATACGCTGTTCTAGAATTTTCAAATTTAGAGATTTGTAAAGGTTTTGCAATACTGAGCTCTTAAATACTTGCTTTCCTCCAAAAAGAAAAATAGCAAAGTTGCTTGTTGATGACTCTGCCACAAAAAGTTTTTTAAAAATTAAAAATAGTCTTTAGTCACATATATTGTTTGATGCATAACATTTTATTTGATCTAAGAAATCACAAGAGTATTTATGTCTTCTGCCTTGTATATAATTAAGAACAAATGGAAGAGTGAATTTATACAGTATAGATCATAAAGTATCCTAGCAGGGAGAACCGTTTATATTTCATTTTGAACTAACGGTAATATGAAAATGAAATCTTTCCAATCAGAACTCACTGAAGCTAGTAGATAAAAACGTCTTGTCCCATCAATGTTGACATCATGAAGTACTCGTAGATGAAGTCTAACTCTTGTTAACAAGGCAGTAATAGGAAACTAGCTAATTATTAAATCTTCTTAAGTAGCAAATAAGAAAGTCTCTGAATGATGTCAAATTGATGATATCCTTTACTAGGCCTGTAGAGCATTATAAAAATATTATGAACATTGTATCATAAATTCTCTAATTGGGCAACTTGCCTAACTAAGTTAACTATAATTTAACTTAATCACATGTGGTCAACTTAAAAAAGTCCCACTGAAATTTAAAAGTACCTTCGGGTCTTAGAAATTTGTTACTCACATACTTAAAACAAGAGCTTTTTAGTTTAATATGTCAACTAACAGAATACTTACCCCCACTTTGAGATTAGTAAATGGAAATTTCATGTGAGTTAATATTTTACTGTGACTTAACTCATTATAAGGGCCTTCACTTCGTTAACAATTTGACACATTGATATTTAAAAGTAGGTTTGTTTGTTTTCTTTTCAGTGTTGCAGGATGCAGTCTTAGGATGCAATTCCCATTTTTAAAATACGTTTCAGAAATGTAACTCTGTAACTCTACTAAGGAGATGACAAAGACAACAAGAAGCAACAAGAGTAACTCATTCTAAAGTGGATTTTTGTATCTGCAGTATAAAATCAGGTCACTGGTGCTACTGTTTTTCCCTGTACACATACGTAAAGTCTAGTCATAATTGTTTACCCATCGACTTGATAAAAACAAAGAATGTCGACTCAAAGAAAAGAATTTTTTAAAACAAGAAGTGGCATTTGTAATGGATGGTCCTACCCATACCAATCTCTGTGGAAGGCAAAATCCAATAACTGCAGATATTTGGGTGGTTGGAATTGTCTTCCGGTTTTTCTTCCTGGCACTTCTATCTCTCCTGGTGCTGGAGGCCATCATCTTGCTAGCTGGCTATACCAGTGGCTCTTCTGCAGGTAAATTTGTAATTGTTTTAATATTGCTTAACTTCTTTGAATGAGCTCTGCAGGAAAACTGCTCCTTACTGTTCATTGTGGCACACACAGCTGACAAGTCATTTCTCACTTTTGAGATTGCCAGGGGGTACAGAGAATGATTGCAGGAGTCAAGATGAATCATAGGAGAAGAGTTCTTTCACTCAGCTCACCATCATCCTGTCTGTTTCTGCATCTATTTAAAAACTAACTTGTGACCCCTAGTAACATTCCACCCTCAGTCACGCACATAGATTTCCTTTGAGACCATTACTCTCACTAGTGTTAGTCTCACTCAGAGGTGATTTTGACTCATTAGAGTGCACAAATCATGGGACTCACAGAAAAATCAGGTTAGTTTTAATCTTTCAGTATGGCCCAAAAGGAGTAAATGCGCGTTTGCGACTGTGTGTACCTTGAATACATCGATTTTAAAATTAATTATAAGGTATTTGACGACATCTTGTACAGATTTTGTTGGAGAGCTTTTCTGTGGTAAGTTCAAGAAAAATTGCTTGAGGAATGCTTGGGAGATGACTATCCTTTTATATTTGTCGTTAAAGTCCTGGCAGTAGCTTTGGACCACTTAGACAAATGACAACAAATAAGGTTACTCTGCAGTGATTTCCTCATGTATTTACTCTTATTAAGGTTTATTTTGTTTTTCTAACTTTAGATATAACTGGCAAGCATGATTGTTAGGATGTCAGATTAATTTTCTAGAAAAATTCATGGCAATGTGTATTGATTTGTTTTAATAATGACATGAAATTACCACCAAATAGCCCTCAGAGTAATTTGAGATAAGAAAAATCTTGATAAACTATGTTTCTACATGTATCTGTATGTGTATATGTATATAAATAAATTTGTGTTGAAAACATGGAAATACTATGGCTTAAAAATATGTAAAATGGGATCTAACCTTATAATTTATAATAAACCTTTTAATGCTATTATAATGTAAATTACTTTTCTTACCAGAGGAATTCATGTATGACATACCAACTTAATCAAGTTTCAAACTTTTTACTATCAGAGTTATTCTATCTGTGAAATTATGTACACTTTTCCTTCCATCATTGGAATATTATGAATATACAATATGTTAAGATTTTCTAATACACAAAATTAGCATATCTACTTAAGGTATTAATAAGTACAATAATATATTTTTTTCAATATTATTTTACATATTCCCAGAAAAAAACTGAAGGGAGGAAGCAGAAGTAAGACAGATTCTTAGTATTTGTTAAATGAGAGTGATCATCACTTGATATTCCAGTTTGGAAATTTTATTTTATTTTAAGATTTTACTTATTTATTTGAGAGATAGAGAGTGCATACAGGAGCAGGGGACATGGGGAAGGGTAGGAAAGGGGGCAGAGGGAGAAGGAGAAGCAGACTCCCTGCTGAGCAGGGATCCCAACTCTAGGCTTGATCCCAGGACCCCTAGATCATGACCTGAGCTGAAGGCAGACACAACTGACCGAGCCACCCGGGAACCCCTCTAGTTTGAAAATTTTAAAGCAACACTCAATAATTAATGGTAGATACCCAATAGCTTTATATAATAATTTTTAACTCAAGATTTTAAAAAACCTTTATATCTATGAGTCTTATAATATCCTTGAGAATTCTGTAGACTTAGCTATTACCAACTATCTTTAGGTATGAAAGATTAAAATGGTTTGTTCAATGACGAACATTTCTAATAACCCAATTTTTTTTCTTTTCCTAACAAATACTTTTTGTTGATTGATTGAGCTTTGTTTTTTTGTTGATTGATTGAGCTATTTTTTTTAAAGTAGCATTTCCCAAGGACACTTATTTTCCTGATTAGTAAGAGTGATTTTGCTGATTTGTTTTTAAAAAGCAGAAGTCTTCTATCTTCTTTTTTTTGTTTTTGTTTAACATTTGGAGATCTATTTAATTGTTTTTTTTTTTTTAAAGATTTTATTTATTTATTTGACACAGAGAGAGAGAGATCACAAGTAGGCAGAGAGGCAGGCAGAGAGAGAGGAGGAAGCAGGCTCCCTGCTGAGCAGAGAGCCCGATGTGGGCCTCAATCCCAGGACCCTGAGATCATGACCTGAGCCGAAAGCAGAGGCTTTAACCCACTGAGCCACCCAGGCACCCTATTTAATTGTTTTGAATTCAGTTTTGAAGTTTTCCAAGAAAACTTATTTCTTATGATTTATAGTCCTTTGCTGTTATAATACCAATATTGATAGTAATGTGTTGAAATTAATGTGTAGAATTAATACAATATAGACTACCTAAATAAAGAAATTATATTTTTATTTAATATAAGTGTAAGAGAAATAACAGATTAACTGATTTATAAAACCAAAAACTGTATTTTCAACTTCCAAATAGATTATAAGAATATGCCAAATATTTGAGATTTCTCTTAATGTGAAAGACACATGGGATGAACTTGAATTACTTGATCTCTGAAAAGATTCTAAGCTTTCTCTGATTTTCAAACCTAATATTTAGAAGTAAAATAGTAATTCATTTGAGTCAACACTGAAGGTCAAAACATAACCCACTTTCTCTTGAATCAAAAGATGTTTACAATAATAGTATGTTTTCTGCAGCAAAGCCTTTTGTGGTTGCTGCTAATTACATGTTTTTCACTTCAAAGTCTTTAAAAGGAATATACGTACATGTAGACTTAATAAATATTTATTAGGCGAAAGAATTAAGGAAAGTTTCTGGATTTGGAAAAATGTTTATATATGTAAAATACCAGTAACATCTTCATTATGGATTTTTAACTTCAGCTGAATGCAGAGGATCCTGTCTTCCTGTATTACTGAATCAAGTCTTAAAATTATATACCCCAGGCAAATGATGCCATAGGGAATGTATAGCACTAATATTTTTAATTAAAAGACAAAATGATAATCCACATGATGCTGTAGCTAAGCATTTGATGATCTCTCATTATATCAGTGGTAACATTTTCCTTTGATAGCTAAATAACTGGGTAATTAAAAACATGTAATTAAAGCAAAGTCATATCCTAATTTATGAAGTTAATGAAAACAAAAGAACATAGTAAAACCCTATTGAAAAATAGTTACTATACCATTATAATGAGATATATTTTTACCAATATATCTAATAAGGAAAATAAAGGTCAAACTTTGCCTGATGCTCCCTTGTTAAGATACTCTATAAGAGCAGGTGATAAAGTCAGTCCTGAATCATAAACACAATACAGAATGATTTTATCCCTATGAGTTTTTTGCCAGTGCAAAGTTATTGTGATTGGAAAGATAACATTGGAAGAAAAATGGAAGACAAAATGGAAAGATAACATTGGAAGATAGTAAAGAATCACTATACAAACTTGTAAAGATTAAGTCCAGACTCTTACTTTGTTACTCAGTAACGATTAATTACAGGGCACAGGTATATTTTTTGCTACCTGCATTGTTACCACATTTCTCACCAGATGAAAGTGGACAGAATCTTCCAGATGTAGTCCAGTTGGAGCCCAATATGAAGGATGGTGTAGATCAAGGTACCATGGTTCTTAAGAGAGGAAAAGGCCTGAACGTATGTAAGCAATCATGAAGAAAGGAACTTGTCCAAACAGAAACCTTCTGTCAGAGTTCAAGGACCATAGCAGTTGTATTTTGCCTGGTGAACTTGATTGACAAGAGTCAAAGAAGGCCACTCAGCCAAAACAAAACAAAAAAAACCCCAAAACAAAAAAAACCCCAAACCCCAAAACCAGCATATGACCCAATCATACCCATGAACACAGGGACTTTTCAGTCTTCCTTTAAAAATGAACTCTTCCTTGTATTTATGAAGCACTATGAATGGTATCAGTAATACTTTTCTTTGTTGCTGACACCAATTAACTCTCCAGTCTGTGAACAGAGATTGAAATGTCACAGTCCTTTTTAGAGTGACACAGACCTCTTCCTCCTTCTGGCAAAATCCTCTCCATGAATGAAGTTGGAGAGAGCCTTAGTGAGGTGACTATCTGATGTCTCTGTGCTGCTCCCAAAGTCATAGTTCTTCCCGCAAGGGCACAAGGAGTGCACGATGGCCCGGCGGATGTAGCTGTCAAAGATATAGTAAATGAAAGGGTTGACGCAGCTGTTGGCAAATGCCAAAGGCCCACTCACCTCCATGCCCAGCTGGAGAAAAGCTGACGAAAAGTAGACTTCTTGCTGCAGCCCAGAGACAATGGCCAGGAGCTTGAAAGTATTGAAAGGCAGCCAGGAGAAGACAAAGGCTGCCACAACAATAAAGATGATCTTTATGGATTTCCGTAGCTTTCTGTTATGTTTTCCCGCCTGTTGGTAATGCGCACACAGTTTCCTTGTGATGCAACAGTAGCAGCTCACAATGCTCACCAAAGGGACAAAGAAGGTCAAAATTAAGGCCAACAGGGCCCAAGTCAGTTTTATGGATGTAGCCCTCTTCTCTGCACAGTATGGCTTACCGTCAATCAGGGTGAGTTCCCTGGACAGAAGAGTAGGCAAACCCAAAAGGCAGGAGATAAACCAGACAATGGCACAGACTCCATATGCACAGTCTCTCCTCCTGAATTTCCTGGATATGGCTGGACACAGGATGGCCAGGTAGCGGTCAACACTCATGCAGGTGAGCAAGAAGACACTGCAATGCATGTTGACTGAGATCAGGTAGGAGCTGCCTTTGCACAGGAAGGAGCCTGTCCTCCACAGTCCTAAAGATGCTTCTTTATCCACCCAGAGAGGCAACGTGACAAGAAAAATGAAGTCAGACACGGCCAGGTTGATGATGAAGATGTCAATCAGTCTTCGGCTGCCCCGTTTGAAATGCAAGGCACTCATGAGGACGAGGTTCCCCAACACTCCAGTCAGGAACACGACTGTGTAAAAGACCGGAAGGAAGACTGACATAAAAGGAACATGGGAATGGGTGTCCTCAAGATCAGGATTTTTGCTGGTAGCGTAGAAATAATCCAAATAAACAGAGGTTGCTTCTGGGTCCATCACTAAAGATCAGCTGCCAAATCTGGTATTTCTTTATCTAGGAAGTTTTCGTATAAATTTTTGAAATCACAGGTGGCTTCTTTTATGTAGTGGCTGCCTCTTCCCCACCACCCGCACCACCCCACCCCTTAAAAGATCTTGGGACAAGCATAAAAACAGAGATTAAAAAAATGTAGTTTCTACCAATCCTCAGAAAGGGCCTATAAGGAACACCACCCTGATTGGTGTTTGGTGGTTGTGGTTGTGGTTTTCTTTATTTGCATTTGCCCTGGAGACTGGGGTGCTTTTTGACTTCTGTCTTGAAGATTTGTTTGTTTCTTTAAATCCAGAAATTAAAAAAACACATTAACTTTTTTCCCTTATCAACTTTAAAGATATCCTTTGCTTTTCCAACACTGACAATCCTTTTGATCTAAATTTCTGTTACACGTACAAGATACTACCTTCTTTTAGATTTTTAAGGTGATGATGACAAAGATACTCCTTTTATTTACATCAAAGTGAGGAAAACGGTCTTTCACTGCAGAAAGAGTGAATTAATAATTCCCCAAATCCTACCCATCCACATCTGCAGCCGACATAATGATTTCAATTAGGGTATGAGATTCGTTCCACTTATTTGGCTCTTTCAGTTCATACATAATTAATCCTGTTTGGGTCAATACGTTTTAAAAAAATCCTCCAGAAACTGGGAACATGTCTTGTGTTGTTATTATTATTATGTGTAAAAATTTTCCACTGTCATTAGCACAGTACCTGCACTACCTTGCACTTGGTAGGTGCTTTGGAAATGCTAGTTTATTTGAATTAATTAGGAAAACTCTTGGTTTCGTGATCGAGTATAATTAGCAAGTACATATTCCTTGGGATTCAACTGTAGGCATTTTTGTTAGTTATGTAGCTTACAGGCACTGGTTTAAAAATTGCTATTTTTACACTCTTATCTGCTATTGAAATTCAACCAATGAAGTTCCCTTTTATTAGAGTGAAAATCCTTGATTAGGAGACTTGCTCCCTAGTAATCTTCAAATAACTATCCTTCAGCAGACTCTAGGTCCCCTCTGGTATTCTCTTCACACCTCTTAGCAGTGATTTTTCAGCTCTTGAACTATGACTTTTTTTCAAGTACCTCCACACATCAGTGAGCTTTACTTTGGAGATTATTGACCTAGCAAGAGACAGACCTCTAGTAAATGACATTATAAAGGAGTTGCTGGTATGGGCATGATAAAAGAAAGATTTGGGGTTCCTTCAAAACACTTGAGAAACAGGCTAACATCGGAAGGATCCTATCTCATTTTTCTCTCACCTATTTTTTTTCTATATGGAAAACTATAGTGAAATATAAATTCTGAAACTGACTCCATTATTACCATTTTTTACTGGCCAACGTAGCTTAAAGCTCTTTCCTTCTCTTTCCCTCCAACTCGTTTCATTGCCAAAGTTCCAGTTTCAGGTGGATAGTACTATTGCATAGAAAAATGTATGCCAGTGGATAAAAACACCATTGATAAGCATGTAAAGTCCTTTCTACAGAATTTTTATTTCTCCCATAATTAATATATTGAAAAGAGTGATTCTGCTCTTTTTCCTGATGTGTTCTAATGTTACTTCAGTCCTAGGTGTGTGTGTGTGTGTAGGGCAGGGAAGGATGAGGGCTCTCCTGATCAGAGGCAGCCCCGAAAGTCACTTGGAATTTGATTTATGACTTGGCTCTGCCTCCTTTTGTGTCCCTGGCAGCTCTGTGTTGTTCGGGGGTGGGAGGGGAGTGTATTCTTCCCTAAGTATAGGAAGTATACTTCCATAAGTATAAGATGAGAGAAATTAATTAATGCTTTGACATTTTTGGGATAGAAATCATTCCCACTGACTAAGCCTTAAATATTTAATAGAGTAATTCATTTTGGGGGCACCTGGCTGGCTCAGTGGGTTAAGCCTCTGTCTTCAGCTTGGGTCATGATCTCAGGGTCCTGGGATCGAGCCCTGCGTCAGGCTCTCTGCTCAGCAGGAAGCCTGCTTCTCCTTCTCTCTCTGCCTGCCTCTCTGCCTACTTGTGATCTCTCTCTGTGTCAAATAAATAAAATCTTTAAAAAAAGTAATTCATTTTGTCAAATAGTTTGAAGTAGGACAATATTTACTTGACAAGGATTGATGGGGTAAACATAGAACATTGAAACACCGTATCTGTATGTGTCTTTCTATATCTGTATCTCTTTTTCTTGTGTCTCAAGAATTCCACATAAGTGTGTTGTAAAATGGAAAAAAGTTCACGCTTATACTTTAGAGGAAGACGTCTGGCCTATATTTATTCTGCTGGCCTTAAATTTTCTTTCAGCATTCAAAAGTTGTTGGCTTGGTGTAAACTATCTCAAATAACTCCGACTTCTTCACTTTGAAGCAGCTGTAGACCAAACATTTTGCTTTATCATAATACAGTTACTTTGGAATATGATAGCTAATGGTAGAATGTTGCAATGTAAGAATATCTACCATGTGTCAAAACTATCCTGGGACCCAAGTCAGAAAACAAATTAAGTGTTTTGAGGCAAATAGCATAGTACTGGGCTTTTAAAGGGAACAAATAGCATAGTCCTGGGTTTTTAATAACTCAAAGTGCAAAGCTATTTTAAGACAGAACCCACAATAAAAGCCAACTAAGATAAAGTAGGGGAAGTCATCGTTCTAAATAAGCTTAGTGCAATGATCATTTTTAGAACTTTGAGTGCTTTTTGAAATAAACATGAGGATATTAACAATAAATAAGTAGGCAAGACCAAAACTCAGAAACAACCCCAGATATCATAAGCCTATGAAAGGCAGCAAGAACAAGGTGATGACAAAAAAAAAACAGTAAGACAAAAATATTAATAACTGAATGACATACATATGCCCACTTTTAAGAATTGCTTTTCCAGAAAAAATGCTCACCTTTCCTTTATTTTATACACAAGTACATAGATATACTTTATATTCAACTTTATATGTTGTGCTTTTCATTCCTGGCAAGCATGATTGCTTCCACCTTTGTGTTCTCTAAGAACTTTTACAGTACTGCTTATTAAGTTCTTATTACCTCATTTTACATGGTTAATTGTTTTGGTGTCTGACCTCCTGAGTTGATCATGAGCAACTTGAAGGGACAGACCATTCATTATCTCTTCATTGTCTCTAGCACAGGAATTACCCAACCGAAGTCTTTTTTGGACTCTCAAAACCATTGTTTTGAATCAGTAGATGTCAGGCCACATTTCCCCATTAGAATCACCTGGGGTGACTCCCAAATTGTAGCTTTCTGAACCCTGTCTCAGATCTACTGAGTCAGAATCATTTGGAGTGGACTCCAACCATTATATTTAACAAGGCTCCCAGGTGATTCTTGCACACACTAATGTTTAGAATCACTGTTCTAATTTATATATCTTAACCAACTTTATATGTTATGCTTCATTATTATTTTGGTTTTTCTTCAAATCACCTCTAAACTTGAACTTCTGGTGGGGAGGATGGGGTAATTGGGTGATGGGCATTAAGGAGGGCACATGATGGGGTGAGCACTGGGTGTTATATGCAACTGATGAATTATTGAACTCTACATCTGAGATGAATGCTGTACTATATAGTGGTTAATTGAATTTAAATAAAAAAATAAACTTGAACTTCTTAGCAATTTTCTAACCTGGATCTCACAGAATATTCAGAATGAACTTAGATTTCTGGGCCCTCCCTATTTGGCACCTCAATTCCTGAGATATGTGCAGAATTGGGTCAAATGTTGAAGACCGGGAAAGATTAAGGTGTGGTTCACTGAGATATCTGCTCAAGTGAATATATTATGTGTCACATAGCCTTAGCTGTGACTTGCAGACCGTGCTTCACAGGTCGGCTAAAGGTCTTCTGTGAGTACAATCAACTGTAACTGGCATTATTGCATATTACTTCAGCTTTTCCTCCCATGTTAGGTAGGGATTAATCATTATATAGCAAAAAGCACAGCAGAAAGAAATTTCTATGCATATGCTCTACTGATATGTTCCTGAATAAGTGACAAAGATTATGAAGCAAAGTATTTGTTTTTCATTGATCTTATTTGTCAGTGATTATAAATTCATTTGTTTGAAACATTCTCTTGTCCATTTCTTACTTGAGTATCATAAAGGGTATAACCATTTAAACAGATCAGTTTAAGAGATCTGTTTATATTCTAAGAGTCTGATTTTTTTGAACAGTTACTTGGTGAGTGTAGCGTAATATGAAGTAATATATCATGCCAGACTAAATGGCACGTATTTGCTGTTATCACGGTCTTCCCCCACTTCAACTATTAGATTATTTCCCTTGGTACCCCATATTGACATAAACAAAAGTGACGTTCCTATTTTAGGCACATACACTTTAGGCTTCTTTGTAACAATTGATTTAATCTGGATTTAGGTTGTGCATCACAAAAATTGTGTTTATTTATATTGGTGTCCTCCATATCCAGCACAATGTCTGGCATATGACAGATAGCCAATTAATATTTGTAGATCTGGACTGAATTATGCTTGAATTTTGAGTTATATCCAATGAATAGGAACTTTTCACAAACTTCTTAGACAGCCTCCATTTTCCAGGATTACTGTTCATCATTGAAACAGCAAAGGCCTGTGCTGTTGTATCTTTTCTAATCAGAAGCATATAGCCTTCCTCGTTTCCTTTATCCATCTGCATTTCCCACTATCTCTGTCTTCTTGTATATTGTCTAGGCTGGAGGTGTAGAATATGGGAATCTTCTAATGAAACTTAAACATGTGGCTCTATGACAATCACATTTTGGAGTTACATTATTCTTCTTCCAGCAGAATTATGAATTATAAAATTTTAGAGCTTCAAGTGATATTACTGATCATCCAGTATATCCAGTATATTTACTGGGATGCAGAAAGAATCACTTACTAAAGACTCACATTGATAATATTGTAATAGAGGATGATTTAAACTTCTCACCTACATTTGGTCCATTCACTGTCCTTCAGAAGCAAGAACATCTAAACAACTATAATTTGCTACTCTGTGCAGAATTTGACAAGAATTGCTAAAAGGAAAGCCATTTTAGATGCACTTTTCTCTCTGCCTTGTCCTTGATTAATATCGCCATTGTTCTATAGTGAATTGGTACAACAAAATTCAAAGATTGACACATTTTCTGAGGAGGGCTCTTGCCTGGAACCCACAGCTTGCATATATTTCTATTTATCTCCTTTTTGCATCCCAAAGTTTATAAGGAAAACAACCAAGACAAAATTATACAAGAAAAACATGATGTAGATATATCTTTCTTAAGATAATTTTTAGTTTCTAAAAAATGTGTGATTAAAAATAATATTTAAGTATATTAGGGAATTTGGTATCAAAGGGAAATCTCACACAAGGAGTCATCACATAAACATAATATAAGTAAGATATAATACCTGCATATCTAGATTTTCAGTTATTGGATTTATTTAAAATGTAATGTAATCATAACATCTTTCTGGTGAAACTAGAACCATCATTAACAAGCCAGAGATCTAGTTCAAGTTTATTTTTAAATCTAAATTTCATAATCTGTACTTGGTTGCACTATATCATCTTTAACACTTGTGAAAATATGTCAGGCTAGCTACTGTTTCCTGAAGAGCAGCTACTGTAAGGAATGGAAGCATAATTTAACTCCATTAAATTTTTAAGGATTTATTTTGCCCACACAACAAACAAGCACCCAAAACAGAAAATAGAAAGTACCCAAAATGCAGAGATAAATGAGAAGTGGTACTGTTTTCATCAGGCAGTTCAAGGCCTCGTGTTGAGTGGTCAAGAGTGTCACAACCTCAAACACACAGACACTTCCAGGTCCAAACTAAATTGCACGTGAAATATATCTTGTGTGTTTTCTACACATTCTATAGACTTGATGGATCCAAGCGGCATCCTCCTTTACAGGTTTCCCCAGAAACACAGACCTCTTGAATCATGAAGATTTATGTATGCTCTGAGCCCAGTCTGGGAATTTGTTTGTGGCAAGAATTCCCTGGTCAACTGCAGTTAGTTGAGAGGTTCAAAAACCTGCTGAAGAGAACATGACACCTACCTCTATAAATGGCTTACTTCCAGCTTCTGGGGGAGTCAGAAGCTTTTAGATGCTGTTTATGGTGACCCTAACCAAACATTATCAATATTCAACAGATATTTGCAAATACTAAAATTTAATGATTGTTTAATATATGTCCCAGGCCCTGGGCTGGGCATTTTACATGCATTTTTTCATTTAATCCTCACTGTGGTCCCTTGGGATAGGGAATAATATCCACATATTTTGGAGAAAAGAAAACTGAGATTTAAGAGGTTAACTAAGTTGTCCAATGTCACAAAACTAGTCAGTGCACCCCATTATTCAAGCTTGATAAGTCAGTTATTCACCGTGGGCTCAGCTTCCTTGACTATGAATTAAGGTGTTGTCTTCCTTTTCCTCTTTCAGACTTCCCTTTTACCTGGGTTTATTTACCATGTGATTTCATCACAGAGGTAGTTCTGGAGGTAGGGGATTTCTAAAGAAGGCCAGCGGATAAAGATATTTCCTGGTGCATAAATGAATTTAGGAGTTAAATTGCACATTAACGATTTGCCTGTGTACTTCCACCACTTTCTCTAGTTGGTGCCTAACAAAGTTCTCCTTTGATCAGGTATTCTACATGAAAATCCAGTCATATTTGAATATTAATTTTGGCGATTACCTTATTTTATTTGTGCACTGGATATGAAGATCCATTTGCCAACTCGGGCAAAAGAAATAGAACTACAGAGAAAGAAATACCATGCCTTCAATCTGTCAGAGTGGTGGCAATTTATTATCAACTTTGAGGTAAATTCCAAGACATTTGGGGATGGCATAGAATTTGAGAGCTTTTCTGGTCCTTGAGTTAGCTGTCTCTGTAGGTCTCTGTTGAGAAATCCATCATTTACTGGTCCTAGGCTATGTTCATGCGTCCACATGGGTGCAAAGATGTCTCTGCTTTCTGTCAATGAATTTCTGTGCAATACTTGAAGGCTTAGAGTCATTCTGTTACTGCTGTGAACACATGGCCATCTGCGAATTCTGAGGCTTTCGGTGATCTTATTTGCTCGAGGCTGTGTTCCCTCAAGTTCAGTCTTTTTCACACTACATAAACAATTTTTTTAACTCACGTTTTTTGACATGTCTGGTAGCCTCAGTATTATTATAAATTAATACTTTAACTACCTGAAATTGATTTTAAAATGAAACTTTAAGCACAAGAAATAAAAAATTAGTATCACTTGCCATAAAGAAAAAGCAGCCACTGACATAAATTGTATGAAACCCAAACACTGTCATTACATTCTACATGGATACCAAGTCACATCCTTCTCAATCTAAACATAAGCAATAAAACCAGAGAGACTATCTGCTTCAATGGAAGTGAGGCTGTGATAGGAAATAAATAGGTTGATATTTCGAAAGTATACTCTCATTGCTGTTGGCACGTTTATAGGTAGGGTGTGTGACAGGAAAGCACAGAACTGGAGAACCTGTTATAGAAGTCACGATCAATGACTAGCCGTGACCAGAGACAGGTCGTCTTACTTTGCGGACCTTTGTTCCTCCCTTCATAAAATACACGATTCCATCAGCCCAGACCGCCCTTTGGCGCACCACCTCCTTTCCCTCCGCTGTTGAACTACACCCCCCACAATGCACCGCGCGCGGCGCCGGGAATGCGGTCCGCTGCCTCCCGCAGCTTTCCCTCTGTCCCTCCTACAACTCCCACAAGTCCCCTCGGCCCCGGGCCTAGGCCGGGCCTCGGGTGGAGGCGGAGGCGGAGGCGCGGGAGTTATGGAGGGGGCGGGATCTGCAGGGAAGTGCGTCAGAGAAGGCGCGGGGAGAGTAGGGTGCTGTGGTCTGAGCTTGAGGGTGAAGCTGGCGGAGCAGGAGGATGGGCGGTGAGTGAGTGGGGTCGGCGTCGCTAGGCGGGGGTCGCGTAGCCGTTGGACGTTTCCAGCAGTTTGCAGAGGAGCCCCTCCCGGGGAGGGGCCGGGGCCGGGGCCGGGGCCAGGGCCGGGCCGGTTCCGAGCCGCAACGTTGCGGCGGGGGTTTTTCNGGTAGGGGCCTGGTTGGGTACCTGGGGCCCCTGGCCTGGGGCGGCGCAGGACTGCCGGGCCCCGGCCCCAGCTTGCCTCGACCTCCCCCGGCTCGGTCGTGCTCCCTGCGAGGTGACAGCGCCAGTTGTCCGGCCTGCCAGACAGCCACTCACGGTGCCGGGACCTTTTAAGGTCATTTGAGAGCACCAGGTTGAAAGAGGATTAGAAAAAATAAGAATACAAAAGCAACTTCTGGAGTTATTGTTAATCACTGTAATTGCCCTGATCTCTTCTGTGTCACACTTCCTGTCTTCCAAACTCAGCAACCCCAGTTTGCGAGCCTGTTTTCGTGCGCCTTTGTAAGGTGTTTGGTGCGGTCACGGTGTATACTTGCGGTATTTGACTCAGCCTGATCCGCCTTGAGTCATTTTACTGCGGCCATTTACTACTGACTGCCGTTGAGCCCTGTCCACGCCTTGGGAGTGTTCATATTTTGCCCAATTCAGTTTTCTTTCTGGCGAAGAGAAATCATTTAGTTTGCAGATGAGAAGATTCAAAAGTGTAAGGAATGGGGAGAGTAGATAGGAGTAGAGAATTTGGCAGCGTAGGGAGTTTTCCTTAGGTTCAGTAGATCCTAGGAGCAGATTGCTACCTAGCATTATTATATGTTACTGTTCTCTTTCCTCTTCTGCGCACCCGAACCTTTCTGTCTGGGTTAACAAACATCTCCACTCTGCCTTCCAAATAGCTCCTGACTCTTAACCTTGTTTTTAGAAGATTTTCTTCCTCAGTGGAATCTGGGAGGAAGCAATTTTCTCTGCTTTCCCAATGCCCTTTTCACACTTAAATCCAGAACACTTAATGCTCTGCAGTTTGAATAAAAATTCAGTCTGTAATTAAAAATTTATGTATGGTATAGTGCACTGCTGACTCTGAGCATGTCTATTGTTTGTATCTGTAATGTGTATGTCCATTTCAGTGTTGTCTGTTTTAGTGTGCAGGTGATAGACTAGAGAACAAGACCTCTGTCTCCGTAGCATCCTGGGTATGTGAGCATTCAATAAGTACTTTCATGGTAATGAGTTTTATTTTGAACTTAATTAAGAACATGCTTGCCTTTATTTTTATTCTTTAATGATTATACATTACTTTATGGTTCAAGGGGTGGGGAATAGGATAAAGGGTGATTTTGAGATAATTCCTTTCAAAATATTCCCTATATGTCCTCGAAGTCTAACTTTCTTCTTTCTCCAACTTTTAAACAGAGCAGTCTGAATGCCAGAATGGATAACCGTTTTGCTACAGCATTTGTAATTGCTTGTGTGCTTAGTCTCATTTCCACCATCTACATGGCAGCCTCAATTGGCACAGACTTCTGGTATGAATATCGAAGTCCAGTTCAAGAAAATTCGAGTGATTTGAACAAAAGCATCTGGACCGACTTCGCTAGTGATGAGGCAGATGAAAAGACTTATAATGATGCACTTTTCCGATTTAATGGCACAATGGGATTGTGGAGACGGTGTATCACTATACCTCAAAACACATACTGGTATAGCCCACCAGAAAGGACAGGTATTTCTCTTATTCTAACTTCTGTCTACTTTACCTACTCAATAATAAACAAAGTGATGCGATGATAACCCAATTATGTATGAGCAGGTTTGTGCGTTTTTTTCTCTCCAAAGAAATAAATCTACATGTCTCTTCTCTCTCTACCACTTCTCTGCCCAACTTCTCTGAATTACCATGACACTCATTAATACTGGTTGGATAAGTAACTGTCCTTATCTTGGGAAAGCCATTTTAAATCTTTGTACTTATTCAGTAAAATTCTTTTTATTAATCTCACATATGTCATGAGGAAATAATTGAAAGAGCACATTGGAAGACTTTAAATATTTGGTAACTGGTAAAAGTTAGTATCCAAATCAAATCAACATATATGAATTGATAGTCTTTTTCTGTGTTAGCTGTGTTTTGGTAGTTATTATCATTTGCCCTGTAAATCTTAGAGGATATAGTCTGACCAACTCTACATTCAAATCTGTGCCTATTTGAGTCTGTTTTTAACAATCTTGATAAGAATTTGTAGGTTAAAAGTATGCACTACAGAAATAAAAAAATATAAGAAATTGTCTGCTTTATTTTGCAAGCATTCTTAACATTAAAAAATTTTAATTTCCAGTTATTAAAATGGAAACTTTAGAGCTCTAAGGAACAACTTACAATTTGTTTCTATTTATGACTACTGCTGTTGACCACTTAGTGGGAAGCACTGTATTCAGATCATAGCACACAGTTATTATACGTCAAAAGGACAATCGTTGTGATAATATAATGGAAAAAAGAAAGTAGGTGGGGGGTGAGGCTGAGGGGATTGGTTGAAATTAATTGTAAAGTGTTCAGTTCTACTTATGAGAACATAGGAGCACTTGATGCTTGAATTTTATCAATCATTTATCATTCATTCAACGAATACTTATTACATGTCTCCATATTCCATGTAGTACATCAGGGAAAAATATAAATATCTTTAGTTCTGGGGAGCTAACATTCTAATTAGGGGTGCAGTCAGTAAACTGAATAAATAAGTATAATGGTATAAACAATATTTAATTATATAGTATGTTAGAAGATGGCACATGCTATGAGAAAGTGCAACAAAATAAAGGGATTTGGAATATGTAGGGAAGGGGATATTGATGGGCATAAGATACGATGTTCAATAGGATAGGCAGGATAGGCTTCAACAAGAAGATGTCACTTGAGTAAAGACTTGATGTCGGTAAAGGAGTTGGCTATATGGAAAACTGCAGGGGGAATCTTTTAAGTGGAAGGAACAAAAGCGGTAAGGGCTTCATGGTGGGAGCATGCCTGAAATAGTCAAGCACCAGCAAGGAAGCCATGGCTGGAATGGAGGGGGAAAGGGGGAAAGTTGAGAATGCTGTCAGAAATTACTCTGGGAGTAAGGCAAACTTTGCAGGATTCTGTAGGCATGATGAGAGCTTCAGGTTTTTACTCTGAATGTGATGGAGCATTGAGGAGCTTTGAGCAGGAGAAATGATCTGGTCACCTAGACAGATGTATTGAAAATAGGCAGCAAAGGTGGAAGCCAGGAGGCTGTTGCACTGATTCTTGTGAGAAATGACTGTGACTTAGACCATGGTGGTAGCTCTGAGCAGTGGCTGGAGTTTAGATAGGTTTTGAAGGTAGACTCATTAGAATTTCCTGGTGGGATGCATGTGGGCAACAATGACTAAAGTTTCTGGTCTGAGGAACTGAGAAGGATGGAATTGTCATTACCTGAGATGGAAAGATGGCTGGGGGAGTAGATTTGGCAGAGAAAATCAAATTTCCTGTTTATTTAAGTCTTTGTCTTCTCCTCCTTCCTAGTCTTGCATATCTACTCTCATTCATTTTACTGCTCCAAAAATTTTTTTTTTTCCTTCCTTGTGCCCATGTTTTAAGCCTACTGCTGAGAACCACTGGCATTCATTGGTCATCGGTGAATCCTGTGTGTTGCTCAAGGCCAAAGAGGTTGCTGTCCTCTGGGGACATCTTTCTATATCACTTTTTATTTCAGAGAATAGTTACTGAAAGTGATTTTTGTTAAATGTTTATAATTAAAACAATAAGCAGTCATTGTTATTCATGTTGCAGAGTCATTTGATGTGGTCACAAAGTGCATGAGTTTCACGTTAAATGAGCAGTTTATGGAGAAATTTGTTGATCCTGGAAACCACAATAGTGGGATTGATCTCCTTCGGACCTGTGAGTACATTCATCTCAGCAGTACAGCTGGGGGAAGAAGGAAATAAATTTGTCATTCATTGATCTCTGTTATTGGAACAAGATGAGTCCATACATTACATCAACTTGGAATAATATCTCTAGTGGTATGCCAGTGAACTCTGTCCTGTTGATAACATATTTTAAAGTTAGATAAATACTTACCAAATTGGAAATTTGAATACATTGGATGACAGAATCTAGACCTCCCCAAAAGATGTTATTAGTGGGTCCTTTTAAAGAGTAAATTTAATAGGGATAAATAATAAATTCCTATATTTGAGATAAGCATTTCAGTTACTTGAGCTCAGATAGGGATATGTGAAAAAAGTTGGTTACAAGCTCTATATGAATCAGGGGTCAGGGCTACCAAAAATGTTAATCCAGTCTTAGGCTGCAGTAACAGAAGTATAGATATCAAAAACAAATGAAAGTATTTATTAGGAGCATTATATTTTTTGACAGACTACCTAGGAAATACTGTCTTCACATTTTGACCTGATATGCAGGCCGTAGAGACTTACTGGAGCTTGCATAATGAATAACCATGTCATGAGAAGAAGCATTGAATAAATATGGCAAATAGAGTTGACCCTTGAATAATGTAGGGGTTTAGGAGCACTGGCCCTTAATTATAAGTTAGAGTAAATAGAATGTTACTAAGAAAATCATAAGGAAGAGAAAATACATTTACAGTACTGTTCTATTAAAAATCTTCATTCTTGTCAGCGTGTACAGTTAAATCCGTGTTATTCGAGATATTCAATTTTGTATTGCAAATATATAAGAAGTTTATTACTAACCGAGTTTGAAGGGAAGTTGGAGAAAAGACTTAATAAAACTAGCACTAGCGGATAGAATTTGGTTTAGAGTTGATATTAAGACATTACTAATAATTAAAATAGTGTAAAAATGGAAGTCATGTAAAGTCAATCACCTTTCTTCTCATATTGTTGAGGGAATTTATAATAATTACAACTGCCATTTATTGAGTACTGAGATCCTCTGCTTTGTGCTTTATGTATATTCTTTCAGCAGGTCTTTTATAATCACCATTTACTTCTTACTCCTGCCTTGAGATCCTATAAGGATGTAGATTCATTTGTATGTGGAGCCAGAAGGTTTTGCTTCAAATGTTGGCTCTACCACTTACTGTGTTACCTTGTACAAGTTATTTATACCTCTTGCCTCAGTTCCTCAATTTATAAAATGGAGATAATAATAGTACGTCTTTCATAGGGGTTTGGGGAGGATTAATACACAAAGTATGTGTAGAACAGTGCCTGACACACTGAGCCCTCAGTAATTGTTAACTGTTAATGTCCTTTTGCTTTTATCAGGTAGCATCTTTTTGAACAAAGTGCTTTAGAAGAGAAACCCCAATATTAAAATATTCCTTTCTAACTTTTTAAAAAAAGATTTTAAAATTTATTTTAATGAGAGAGGGAAAGCAATAGCATGAGCGGGGGGAGGGGCAGAGGGAGAAAGAGAGTCTTAAGCAGACTCCCCACTGAGCGGGGAACCCAGCACAGGGCTCGATCTTAGGACTCAGATCACCGGCTGAGCAGAAACCAAGAGTGGGATGCTCAACCAACTGCACCATCAAGGGGTCCCTCCTTTCTCACTTTTTGAGAAAAGATCTAATTACTATGTGAAACTGTCAGTGTGAAAAAAACTGTCTGATATCGTGGTAACATACCTTTTTTTCTCTTTTTCAAAATCAGATCTTTGGCGTTGCCAGTTCCTTTTACCTTTTGTCAGTCTAGGTTTGATGTGCTTTGGGGCTGTGATTGGACTTTGTGCTTGCATTTGCCGGAGTTTGTATCCCACCATTGCCACAGGCATTCTGCATCTCCTTGCAGGTGAGTCTTGTCATTATACTTGCCTTTTATTGTCTTCCTGTTTCCATAGAGACAAAGAGTAGTAATTCTTAAACATTCACACATTTTTGCCCTGACTTGTTGCCTGAAAAGCTCTTACTGTGCTCTTACCTACTTGTGTTTTGTTTTCCTCCAAGGTCTGTGTACACTGGGCTCTGTGAGCTGTTACGTTGCTGGAATCGAGCTCCTCCACCAGAAGCTAGAGCTGCCTGAGAACGTGTCTGGTGAATTTGGATGGTCCTTCTGCCTGGCTTGCGTCTCAGCTCCCTTACAGTTCATGGCTTCTGCTCTCTTCATCTGGGCTGCTCATACCAACCGGAAAGAGTACACCTTAATGAAGGCATATCGTGTGGCATGAATGGGAAGCTGCCTGCTTAGCAATTGCCATTTTTATTATTTTTCAATATTAATATTTCCCCTTGTCTCCCCCCCATTGTTTTTAATTTAATTTTTTTCTTTGTGGATATACCATTTTATCCTGAAAATCCATTCTATTTATTCACACAGACAGTGGTATTCTTAATACCACTAAAATTTATATGGATTATTCTGATTGAGTCCATCTTTTAAACAAACTAATCTAGGTTCAGAGTCCAGACAGTAAGAAAGGGGTAGACACTTGGCACAAATTTGTGAAAGAAAACTTATAGTGGGAAATTGACCCAAACACACCTACTGAAGTCTGTTACACTCTTCAGTAAGTAACTATGTGTTGAACTAGAGACTCTTCAGTGTCTCTGAGAAACCTCTCGTTGTCAGAACTTATGGTCCCTTTGCTATTGTAGATAGCCAGTCAGCCAGAGCATTAGTGCTATTTTCAAAGACTTAAGCTATATAAAATAAGGAGATTATCTAAGATCCTTTTCCCCAAATACTGGCATATAGCTTTATTCAAGGTGAAGTATGACAGCTGTTTAACCAAACTGTGTCTGTCTACAGGAAGGGAAGTGAAAAATACAGTGTTTACTTGAAATTTTACCTTTGTAACTGCAAGAATTCCAATTCAGCCAGACAAGAGGATTAACCTTATTTTACTTTACCTTTTTTTGTATTTTTTTTTTTTTAAGCTCTCCTTAATGTCATTAGGGTTTTCAGAACAACCAAACCATTTTGGATTTTTGCTCCTTGCCTCCTTACACATCAGGCTTATTAAGAGTGCTTTCTTTTTAACACTATTTTGGGGTCACGGAGTAAAATTTTCCAACTCCTATTTGTTTATTCCAGCTCAGTACCATGAAGAAGGTTCCACCATAATGACCCTCCGGAGCTAGGAAAACTACCACAAGACCTAAAGCTTTGGCTGGTTATTGACTTCCAACTATGGTCTTTATTTCTTGTGGTGAAATGATGTGCCTTTCCTTGCCTAAATCCCTTCCTGGTGTGTATCAACATTATTTAACATCTTCTAATTCAGTCATTTTTTTATAAATATGTCTATAAACATTGAACTTTAAAAAATCTTATTTATTTATTCCATTACTGTAGCACTTGACAGATTTTAAAAAATGTAACTTAGTAATTTCTTACAATATCCTAAATCTGTCTTTTTTTAAAAAATAAAATAAAAAATGAGAATAAACTCAATTGTGTATAGCATCTGAGTTGATTTAAATCTCAATATTTTAGGATAATAAGTACAGGATTCTGAACGAGTATCTCTGTGGTTCTTTGGAATATGCCTACTTTCTGGGGTCTCTTTTTTATCTTCCAAAAAAATATGGAAACTCCTTGCCTCTATTAGAAAATAAGAGCCTTTTTATCTCTTAGTTTCAGAGTTTTAAAAACACGTTTTCAGAGTAGTTTTATGATCCTCTGTGTCATATTTAATGTGGCTAGATTTTTAAAAAGTCATATAATGGCTGTGGGTATTTGTGTTCTATAGCACAGAAATAATCAAGTCTGCTGCTGACTTACCACAGAGCCAGTAGTACTCTGCAGCTGATTATTGCCTATGCAGTTGCTGCTTACTCACTTTTCTACCTCTTCCTCACTCTTGAAGTTTCATTGCCTTTCAGCACCTTTTGTGGAAGGTAGAAAAACTAAGTAAACATACAAAGCACTTGGGCATGGGCTTTTAAAATTATTGACCAACACAACATTTTTGTATTGGGGAGATACTTATTTTGGATGATGTCCCTGCCTCTTGTCATCCCAAGTTGTCTGTGACTGTCAGTCCAACACCAGTCTTTAATATGTACTGTGCAAACTCAGTCACTAGCCGACTTTGAGTCCCGGCCTCAGTGGTAGCATCCTGAAGCGTGGAAAGCCAGCACCATGAGCCCTGGTGTTGCATATGTGTTGTGGTTGATACTTAAAGCATATTTCAAAACAGCTGAGGTCATCCTCTCTTGTGAAGACTTTTTCTTTGGAACACATAGGGCTGTGTTATTTCTTTTGATGTGAAAATTAGTTTTTCAGCTCTCTCTTGTGTCTGATCAGGTAGAACCATATGAAATTGGTGATATTTGACCATTTTGTTTAAAACATAATCACAAGTCAGTGGCAAGTATAGCTTTGTTAATCTCTTTTCACCTAATCTTTGAAAGCAACACCCAAAGTTAAAACTTAATTTTCAGATTTTCAGAACATGAGTTTTATGGCAATTTAAGAATCATGTTTTAAAATCTTAATTTCATGGTTCCTAATCTCAGTAAGTGATATGAATAAATATCTTTTATATCCTTTTTGGCAAAAGATTCATTTCAAAAATTTTGAGAGATAGCCATAAAAACTAAAAGTTGACACAATAAAATGGGCAGAATAATCCTAGAAGAATTTATTTGTTAACACTGCACCTACTATCTATGTCATGATACTCTAGGGTCTCAATAACTCAATAATGAAGTAACAGTAATGTGTTAATGTTTGCCTGCTTGAAGTATTTCTGTGTGTGTGTCTTGGGGTGGGGGGAAAGAGTTGGTAGGTCACTTAAAGAGGGGCTGATTTAGTTACACCAGTGAGAAAAGTGAGATGACCATAGAACAGTTCAATTTAGTTTTTTTATCCATTCTTGAGACCACCAAATTGCAGACTAGCACTATTAAAACTTACAGATCCAGTCATGTTCAACTGACTATAAGAAGATAGTGTGAGGGCATTTTAAAAAGTAACTCTTATGTGTACTTTCACCAGAAATGAAAACAACCTGTTGAATTAACCCGATTTTGCTTGTTACACTTGCCGAGATTTCCTAGCAAATAAATGGGCTCAGCTTTGAAGATGCAAATTGTAATTTTACAAGCTTGATGGAACTCTGCGCTGGCCGAGATGGGTGTAGTCTTGTCCTCCTTTCAGCCCTTTACTCATAAGGGAATAATGATTCACACTTTAAGAAGAGAGGAATAAAACAAACACATCTGTGTATAGGAATTCTTTTTCTATTGCTCATCAAGTGTGCCAACATACTGTTTTCCCTTGGATCAAATTATGATGAATGCCAGCACCTTTTCAATACATTATATAAGCTTTTAAATTGCAAAAAGAATAAATTAGAAAGATTATTTGCTCTGTGGAAGAAATTGCCATAAGAGTCCTTTAGTTCCTCAACAGTGCTAAAAATTCTATTAGCAAAGTTAGTATGTTATTTGACATATTAACATTTGCACACTTTTCTGCAAACTTGCAAAAAGCGAGATCCAATTCACACTATTTTATACCTTTGCAGTGTTGTCAAAACATGAAATAAGGAGAAAAAGATAATTCTTTCTGTTTTGTCTTTACCTTTTAAAATACTTGCGTTGTTGGATAATGCATCGCCTTTTATCTCTGACTCAGTGTCTCAGGGTGTGAGCTTGACCTCAGCTATCCTTCAGCCTTTCCTCCCCTCTCAGTCTTCTAGACTTCTTTTCTTGTTTCTCTTCATGCGCTTTGTGTTGTCATTGGTATATTCAGGAGCAACTTGGACTCCCATGTTCCCGTAACCTCTCACGGCCCCTTCCTTCATAATCCTTAGGTTTAAGACTTATCTTCGTAGACTGTGCTATCCAGTTTTCTTATTCTCAATCTCAAGATACTAAGGATGACTGTTCAAAACTACTCAGCTGATTCTGTTTAAAAAGTTATGCTCTTTGACTTTAGCTGATTGACAATTTAAACCACCCCCAACTGTTGATTTATTATTACTCCCTACCACACATTCTCCAAATCTCTACAAAAGTTAGTTGTTGGAAACCCTTACTCTTCTTCCTCAACTTACATAGAGGGAGTTTTATGCTCTTTTTAATGAGGAAACACTGGAATGAACTCTTGCAGTTTCTGCAATGGTTTTTGCTCCTCCCCCAAAAAGAAGGAATATATTATGATTGGAGATACTGCTAGGATCATGGCATCCACAAAAAGCAGCACAGTGTGTGATGGTTAAGTATCTAGCTCAGGAGACATTCTGGAATACTAAATTTGTAATCCCAGGTCTGTCACTTAGCCTTTCCAAGCCCCACTTTCCCCATCTGTGAAATGCTATGATTATCATACCTGCCTCATACAGTTGCAATGAGGATTATGTAAATTGCTGAACATAAAGTACTCAGTCAAAAAATGCTACTTAACGACTAGCTGCATGAAGAGGGGATGAAGTTACCAAGCCTATAGAGCAGCTCTTCCCAGCTTAGGCTGCATGTTGGAAACCTTTAAAAAATATTTGTGCCCCAGATATTTTCTGATTTATTCAGTCTGGGGTGTGGCCAGGTCACTATGATTTTTTTAAACCTTTCAAAGTGATTCCAGTGGGTAACTATGTTTGGAAACTATATTTGAAACTACATTTAAAAGCAAGAAATAGGATTCCCTCTCTCTTAGGCAGATTGTTAGAAAGTAACATTGGGCTCTGTCAATTAAACAGACCTGGTACAGTGCCTGCTTTCTAGAAGCCATTTCTTTCCTGTGCTTTCCAACACTCTCTTCTGATAACTGGCTCTGAGACAGGTCCCAGTCCATCCCACCACTGCTGGATGGAGACGTGTATGAAGAGTGTGCCCACAGACCCAATACACTCCTGTGGCTTGTCCTAAGGTTCAGATTTGGCAAGAAGTATAGGAAGCCTCATTTGTTTTGGCTTCAATTCCAAATTACTTTAATCTGGTACTTTCAGGGACCCTGTACTTTGAAGTGGTTAGGCTTCGATAAATAAAGTGAGTGCTTTGACCCCTGTCTGCTTATAAATTCATTGAATTCCTACTGTTTTGATTAGAATCACACAAGACAGGGGCATCAGTGATTGACATTAACCTCTACATAAGCCAGAAGTGCTTGAGAATGGACATAGAAAATGAGGATAAAATAGTATCTGTCTTGACAGGTTACTGTGACAGTTAAATAGGTCCTGAAATGTAAGAGCTTAATAAAGGGTAGGTATTCGTTTCCGGTGGCCAGTACAGTACGTGGAAGAGAACAGCACGTGGGGAAGAGGCAGCCTTTGCCCGGCCTGTGTGGTCAGGCTCTAGTACATGCGGGAGTTGGAGCTGCTCTGGCTTGTGCTGTGACTGCCGTCCAGCGGGGGTTAGGGCTGTGGCTGGTGCTAATTAGTGGAGAGAGTCTAGTTTCCAGTTTAAGGTTCATTTCAGAACAGACAGTGCTTCATTCATTACATGGGGTTTTTAGCCATCCTTGCATCTCAAAGTGGAAGAATTTTTATTTTATTTTATTTTATTTTAAATTTTATTTATTTTATTTGACACAGAGAGAGAGATTACAAGCAGGCAGAGAGGCAGGCAGAGAGACAGGGAGAGGAGGAAGCAGGCTCCCTGCTGAGCAGAAAGCCCAATGCAGGCCTCGATCCCAGGACCCTGAGATCATGACCTGAGCCGAAGGCAGAGGCTTTAACCCACTGAGCCACCCAGGCGCCCTGGAAGAATTTTTAAAGCTTCTGTTTTTATCTTTTGTCTCAAATGAGACTGCACTAATGTGGGATCTTTGGTTTTTTAATGATTTTGCTAAGCATCAGTTGGCGATTTAAGATTAGCCGCCTTAAAAATCTGTCTTTATCTTGTTTAAATCTATATCCATTGAGGGAACAGGAAGAACATGGATTTCTGTGGCTTGTTGTCAGGCTCCTAAAATCAGCTGATACCACCTGCAATGCAATTTGATTCAGATGGTTCATTTTAAGAGCTAAGCATGGCAACAGATTTCAGGAACACACACCATAGGTTCAATCTCTGGGTATTATTCATGAGCACTTATAATAAGTTGCGTAGTGGCACTTTTCTTGTTGCCCCAGACTTAAATGAGCATGTAAGGGCATGTAAGACAAGAAATTAACCAAAAAAAAAAAAAAATTCTAGAAAGACTTCAAACACTTAGGGCTATAAACCCCTTCTAGGACTTATTTAGAGGTAGCAGAACCGATTTTATTACCCTAAGTCTGCAACTATCACCCCAGGCAGTGCTCCCCCTTCCTCCACACTTGACATAAGAAGATGATGGGAGGGAAAAAAGGGAAGAAGAGGCCTGGGTCTTTAACCTGAGAATACTGTGGCCTTCTCCTCTCCTCCTCCACAGCAAGGAGGCAGGGATTTCCTCCACATGCTAGACACCATTCTAGATGAACAAGCCCAACTACCCTCTGGTTCATTCAAGACTTTCACATCCACAGAACTGCCTTGGATTTAGACAAATCTACTGAAAATGCCAACTCTTCCTTTCACTGCTTGAGAATCTGCCAATTTAAATAAATTTTTTACGTCTCAGTGGGATAAAAATGTCCATCCTCATGTTTTTGTGAGGCTTAAATAATACATGCAAAACACTTAGCATGGTGGCCAGCACACCTTAGGATTTTAAGAAATAGTTAACATAATTAATCTGCAGATGATTTCAGATCCCTAGCCTCATCTTCTCTCTGAAGCTCTAGGTCTAAGCTTTCTAACTGCCTCCAAGACAGCTCCATTTGAATATTTTCATGATACCTAAAACTTAATATGTCCAGATTTAAACTCATCTTTCTTCTCATAATCTCTCCTGTTCCCATTTTCTTTATGTTTCTTCCATCACCTAGATTTTCAATGCCGACAACATCAATTCTTGTTTCTGCACCTTATATATCCAATCGGTTCTCAAGGCTTTTTGATTCTACTCTCATAAGGTCTATCTTACTAAAACCCTCCTGTCCCACCCTGGTTCAGGGTATTGGATGACAGTAGCCTCTCTGCTGGTCTCCTTGCTGCCAGCTCTCTCCTGTAATCCCTTTTACACACCCTACCAGTCCAATTTGCAAAAGCATAGATTTGATCACATCAAACTTTTATTTAAAATTTTTCATTGAGGGGCACCTGGGTTGCTCAGTCAGTTAAGTGTCTGCCTTAGGCTCAGGTTATGGTCTTGGGATTCTGGGATCGAGCCTCATGTCAGGCTCCCTACTCAGTGGGGGGTCTGCTTCTCCCCTCCTGCTCCTCCCCTCCTGATCTTCCTCTCCCCTTCTTCCCTCTTCCTCTGCCTCTGCCCCCAGCTCATTCTGTCTCTCTCTCAAATGAATAAATAAAATCTTTAAAAGAAAATTTTCAATGATTCCCCATTGCTTATAGAAACAATCTAGAATAGTCTAGATTTAGTCTTCCATCCATGTTCTTGCACTAGCTAGTTGTATCTTTGCAGTATTTTCTGTCCTCCTCCTTTAGCTTTGGTCAAACTCACTACTACTTTTTCCCAGTTTGTGCTTTCTTAGGTCCATGCTTCTTATTATACTGTCTTTATTTCTGGAATACTATTCGCCACATATTCAAATCCTGTCCATATCACATTATTGAAATTACTTTTTCAAAATCATAACCATTTCTTTACCAAGTAGAATAATTTAAAACTTATCTAAAATGTCTTATTCTTTTGAACTACTTATAGCACATGGAGTCACTTCTTTCTTGTGGCTTTGGTCACTTTCTACCTTGCATAGCACTGATTAATATGCATTCATCTTCTGTACTAGAACTTACTGCTTATTTAATCTTTGTATCTCCCAATATCTTCCACATTGCCTTGCAAAGAGTAGTCACTCAAAAATAGGGTTTCTGAGTGATAATCCTTGAAATTATTCGGAAGCCTTACTGTAAAATATATGCTTGAAATTACATTATGTAGGAAAGAATTAGAATTGATAGATAAGAGCTCAAGTTTAACACTTTGGAGGGAGAGCCCTATAGCAGGTCCTGCAAGGTAACTTTGAGATTCATAGATTTAGCCTTCCCACCCTTACCTAGAAGAGGATGGGGGTGCTGTTCTTTGCCAGTTGTGATGGCAAGTGGACAATTTAAGTTAATCACTTAGGCTTTTGTCATTTTTTGCCCATTTTATATGAAGAGTTTATACTAGAAAATGTTTAACGCTTTTTATCAACTTGATTAGAAGACAACATTTCAGAACTATATAGAACACTGATGAAAGAAATTGAAGATGACACAAACAAATGGAATGATAGTCCAAGTTCATGGATTGGAAGAACAAATATTGTTGAAATGTCCATGCTACCCAATCTATAGAATTAATGCAAATGCTACCAAAATACCAACAGCATTTTTTCCACAGAACTAGAACAAATAATCCTAAAATTTGTATGGAACCAAAAAAAGACCCTAAATAGCCAAAGCCAACTTGAAAGAGAATAATACTGGGGGTATCACAATCCCAGATTTCAAGATATACTGCAAAGCTGTAGTAATCAAGACAGTACGGTACTCACACACAAATAGACACATAGATCTATGGGACAGAATAGAGAGCCCAGAAATAAACCCATACATATACTGTCAATTAATCTTTGATAAAGGAAACAAGAATATGCAATGGGAAAAAAGACAGTCTTTTCAACAAATGATGCTAGGAAAACTGGACAGTTGCATGCAAAAGAATAAAACAGAGGCACTTTCTTACATCATATGCAAAACTAAACTCAAAATGGATTAGAGACCTAAATGTGAGATCTAAAATGACAAAAAACCTAGAAGGGAACACAGGCAGTAATTTTTCTGACATCAGCCATAGCAACATTTTTCTAGTAATGTTTCCTAAGGCAAGGGAAACAAAACCAAACTAAACTATCGGGACTATGTCAAAATAAAATCCTCTGCACAGCAAAATAGACAGTTAAGAAAACAAAAAAGGCAGCCTACTGAATGGAAGAAGATACTTGGAAATGACATATCTGATGAGATTAGTTTCTAAAATATATAAAGAACTACACAACCAAACACCCAAAAAACAAATAATCTGATTAAAAATGGGCAGAAGACATAAACAGACATTTCTTCAAAGAAGACATAGATGACCAACAGACACAATATGGAGGTTCCTCAAAAAATTAAAAATAAAATTACCACATGATCCAGTAATTCCACTACTGGGTGTTTACCCAAAGAATATGAAAACACTAATTCAAAAAGAAATATGTACCTCTATGGTTATTGCAGCATTATTTACAATAGCCAGATAATGGAAGCAACCCAGTGTCCCTCTATAAGTGAATGGATAGAGAAGATGTAATATGCGCGCACGCACACACACACACAATGGAATATTACTCAGTCACAAAAGAGAATGAAATCTTGCTGTTTACAACATGGATGGATCTAGAGGTATAATGCTCAGTAAAATAAGTCAGAGAAAGACAAATGCATATGATTTCAATTATATGTGGAATTTAAGAAACAAAACAAATGAGCAAAGAAAAAAGAGACAAACAAAAGAACAGACTTAAAAATAGAGAACAAACTGGTGGTTACCAATGGGGGATGGAGGAAGAGTGAAATAGGTAAAGGGGATTAAGAATACACTTCCTGTAATGAGCACTGAATAATGTACAGAACTGTTGAAGCATTGTATTGTACACCTGAAACTAACACAACAGTGTAAGTTAATTATACTGGAATTAAAATTTTCTAAAAGTAATGGAGCCTGATGTCACCTAATGTTAAAGAAATGCCATCACCAATAATATACACACTGGCTCTGAGAGCCACCTTTTGAAAAAGCTGAGGAATAATGACAACTATTCAGTCAACAAATTTTAGGAGAAAATTGCCTCAAAAGCCCTTTTTTACTTCCACTGCTAGTTTTCATGAACAAATTGTCATTTATATTGTAATGTTTACTGTATGTTACTGTAATATTTTCCTTTTGTGATATACTATCAAAAATGTATTCAATAATAACATGAATAAAAACAAAAAAATTCAGAATTCAACACTATTGGAGAAGTTTGATGGAGTCAAACCTTATCTAAACTTATCTACATTTAAACTATGAAGTAAAGTTCTACAATGAAATCAGGGCATTGTTCCACTGTTACAAGTTTAATAGGTAAATTGAAGGGAGTATGACTTTAATGGATATGAAAATGAAGATGTCTCATTTCAAAGGCATAGTCGTCAAGAGGTAACTTTTCATTAAGAGGAAATTTTATCATATTTTTCCAATCAGGGTCTGTTCTTAAAGAACTCTGCCCAATATTATGCCATTCTCTCTTTATTGCTAAAATAGTACTCATCTTGATTAATATATATTTAATAAATAATAATTTATTTCATTCAAAGGAAATTAGTCCAATATTTGGTTCAATAAATAATTTTTATGATTTCCTAAATTGCCCTTGATGATTACATATTTATCAACAATCTTTTCATTTTGTCCCATTATTCTTAGGATACCTTCTAAGCTCCTAAAATGGCCTTACACTCTCACCAGCAATTTTCACTCTTCAAACAAACTGACTTTTGAATTTTCTTAATGGGTCATGCCTACAATAGTTTGAAAATATAACCCTATAATTCTTTGATCACCTTCCCATTGAGCAGTTGGGTTTCTGTCCCCTTTCCCTGAATCCACACTGACTTGTATTGCTTTGACCAATAGTTTGATTTAAATAATACAACGAGTTCATAAAAGGTTACGTGGCTTTAGATTGGTTCTCTTGAAACAGTTGGCTATAGAATACTCACTTGTGGAAAATTCCCTCTCAGAACCCACCTGCCATGCTGTGAAACCCAGGCCACATGGAGGGACCTTGTGGAGGTGATCCAGTCAAATTCCCAAACTAAGCTCCCAGCTGACAGCCAAGATCATCTTTCAACCATGTGCTCAGCCAACTTGGATGTTTAGTCCTGCTAAACCTTCAAATGACTCTGGCCCCATCACTATCTTACTGTAAGCCTGCAAGACTCCCATCAAGAACCACTTGGCTAAGTCCAATCAATCTACAAAACTGTAATAGATAATAATGATGTGTTGTTTTTTGCTGCTACATTTTGGGGTTATTTATTATACAATCACAGTATCTGGAATAATCTCCTTTCCCACCACAGGTTTTCAAAAGGTCTTTTTCTCTTCCTGAATGGCTTTTTTCTGATCCTCCCCACCCCATGCTGTCCCCACTTTTTTGCATGGCTAACTCCTATTAATTTTTTAAAATCAAGCTTGATATTTACTTATTCACCAGATTTTCCCTGACCATCTACCTTGGGCTTATTCTCCCTCTTATTATTTCACACACTCTGAAGTTCTTGAATATGGTAGTAAAGTCCAAGTTGGGGAGTGATTCTACATGTCATCTCTCCTTTTAAACTCCATGGATCCAATCATCCTATACCTTAGTATAATATAAGGGAAGTTCTGGGGTTAATAATAACAAAGTCCTTTTTGAGAGGAACATGGAAAAAGTTCAGTCCAGTCTGATAATCGAGGTTAGTTAGTGAAATATTTAAGCTAAAAAGCCATTCAGAGTTGAAACTGTCTCTTCTCTTAACTTAGGCTTTTCTCTGACTGGGAGGCCTACAACAGGGAAGGGGACTTGGTCATCTTTTCTCTGCCCTCAGTCACTTTCTTCTACGTAGACAGAGACTTTCTGGCCCCCCATGGTCAAACTGTGGGAAGAGTAGGTTAGGGAGAAGGACAGTATAATGTGGCTGGTACAGATGTCATCTGACCTTGGGGCATGTAGCCCATGCACAATGGCTGGTTCTTTCTCTTTTAAAAGCCACTTCAGGAGAGTTTCTCAGAGACCCTCCCTCTGCAGACCTTCAGACTATATTTCTTTTAACAAGTGAAATCAGTGTCTCTCCTTTAGCTGTATGCTTAACACTCCCCCCTCAGACCCTGTGTTGCGGAAAGATAAAAATCAGACCCGTAAGAGACCAAGTGACACTCAGAGAAGTTGGAGAACTCGGATTTATTTTATGCTGGTGGACCCAGACGATCTCGTGCTCCAACTTCTGGGCCCTGGGTAACAGGGTTAGAGTGCTTTTAAAGGGGACTGTGGGCAGTCAGTTCCAAGAGCTATGCCAACTGCTGGTAAGTGGATTTAAACTGGGGGAGCAGGGGCTGCTTTATAGTGGAACAGCAGAGCAGGAAGCCTGTGGTGGGAAGCCTGTTTACAGAAGCAGAAATGGCTGGTTATCTCTTGCTCTCGGTAGGGCTTCTGGTTATCTCTAGGTTATTGTTAGTAACTTTCCATCTTCTGAGGCCTCCTGGCCTGGGCCTGCTCTGGGAAATTTTCTTCCTCACTGGTAGAGGGGGGCACATGGCAAGCTTCCTCAGTAAAGCCCTTCTTAACTGGCAAGCTCCCTCACAGTGGGTGGGACTTGGAGAAAGCCTATAAGCCTGCAGCATGTCTCCCCAGAGATGTCTCTCTCCTAGTTTTCCAAACTCTGATTAACCCCGAAGCCTTTATATATCTCTGAGGGGAGTGAGACCTGAAAGTCCCAAGGTAGGTTTTTAGACCCACTTTCTGCAAATCCTGCATGGAGGTCTAACATCTGAATTTGGAATGTGGAGTTTTTCTGATTAAACTGAGATGACAGGATAACTTATATTAAGATCCAGTTAAACACTGAATTGTAATAATTTTTGTTTATCATCTTCTTCCTCCCCTTGGTTAATTAAAACCCATAAGAGCAGAAATCTCGTCTGACTTCCGTCACAGTACACCGTTGCTTAGCACAGTGCATACTATATGGTGAAATGTTCAATGAATACTTATTGAATAAATAAACAAGTTATGCAGTTGACTTTTCACGCTGTATGAACTAAACACAATCCTCATTTTTCAGATGTAACCATGTAGATATACATATAATTATTAAGTTCTGTGCTTCACTGTTTCCTCTCGTCCGTCCTCAAATGAATAAAAGTTATTTTCTTGGTACATTGCCTCAGGAGGAGAGTAATAAATTTTCTATCTTGAAGATTAGTATTTCCCTCTAAGTAGGGGCTACATATTTAATTGTGAAGTTAGTTAAATAGAAGAAACAAATGAGAGGGGAAGCATTGTGGTGAATGAAGTTCTATTAGTCTACTTTTGGTCAATTACATAGAATACACTAAATATCCGGTACCATTTTCTTTCCTTTTTAAATAGCCTGAATAAGATACATTTCTAAGGAGCAGAAATTGTGCCTATGTAATTCTTTTTACTGTGTGTAGCTCTGTATCATTTCCTGCACTAACAGGAGCTCAGTACATGCTTTGCTGAGGATGACAGAAAGAAAGATGACACATTGTACAGGAGGGGTTGAAGAGGACACTAGAGAGCTGTAAAAAGGAGGACTACCCTTGGGTTACTGGGGAAATTATGTCAAAGATTTCATCTCTTTGGTGATCATAGCTTCCTTCTGCAAGAATTCATGTCATAATAAATTTCAGTATTAAATTTGTTTCTTGTGGTAAGATGAAGAGAGTGATCAGTTAATGTGTCCTTTTGAGAGTCACACTTCCAGTGTAGCCAACATAAAACTAAGAAGATTATTTGTTTCAGGGGCCCCATCTTTCCCACTTTTAGTTCTGCTTCTTCCTGTCCAGCCTGGGGTCCTCCAGCTGCCCCTGAGGACTACACATTTGGGGCATTACCTGGCTTTTGGTGTGTGAGAATAATGGCTTCCTAGGTTTGTTCCTCATTCCTCCAGCCTGTTTCCTTCTGAATCACTGTCAAAATGCCTATTGAATTAATTTATGCTACTAGGATAATGAGTCACTTCTTCCAGGTAAGTTATTTCCATTTTAACACCTGAACTTCCAAGACCTTATTCTTAATTTTTTGTTTCATATCCTTCTCCCTTCTTGCCTTTCTTCTTTCCTTCCTTCTCACCTGCCTGCCTTCCACTCTCTCTCTTCCTCTCCTTCCCTTACCCATCCTCCCTTCCCTCCTTCCTTCCTTCCCCACCCCCCTCAATCTTTGAATACCTCAACTGTTGCCAGGCATTGCCATAGGCCCTGGTAATGCACACCGCACCCCTGCCCTCTTAGAAGTCATGTAGAACATGGGCCACTAAAAACACAACACAATTTTCTCTAATGTGGAAGCATAACAGATTTCATTTTGAGTTCATGAACAATACCCTTCATTAATTAATCATGCTACTGCTTGCTCATTTGGCAGGAAATATAAAATTTATTCACCGTATTTGTCTCAATATTCTAATGGTGGAATATGTCATTGCTATAAAGACAGAGATGTATTTTGACTGGGAGAATAGCTTGGCGCCCCTTAAATTAGATTACTTTTACACTCATAGAGCTAGTCTAGGAGTTGTCTTCCAGGGGTGAATAAATCAATTTTCCCTGCCTTGTTGTCTCCAGTTGTGGTCACCTCAAGTAACTCTTTTAGTCTATGTTCAGATTTATGGCAAATATGCTAAACATATGTCCCACAGCCTCCTTTAAGAGGATATACATGTAAGCCTAGGTACCTGCCTAGCCTGTCCATCCGTGTCACAGCCCAAAGACGGTTCTTTTCTCATGTTCGGTCTTTGCTTTTATGAAGAATTAGTTCCACACGGATACATATTTCTACATTAAAAAAAAAAAAACCCAGTGATGTTTTTCTCTTCACAGAAAGGTTTGGACTTTTATCTCAGTCAGTTTTCCTTTATTTCACATGTAGTCTTTTATCCTTACTTTCTAAAGTATTAAAGAAAATGTGTCTTTAAGTAATATCAGTATATAATGATTCCTTTCTCCAAAGTTAGCATACTCACTTGATAATGCACTCTTTCCCACATTTGCATTTGGCTTTTGTTCCTTTATGAAAGAGAATTGCTTTGTGAACATGTTAAACAAGACTAACTAGTCTTGTGTCTGTCTTCTGGGATTGATATTGACTCAGTAACAAAAATAAACATAAAAGCATAATGCAAAGAGTTGAAGATAATTTAAACTAAGTAAAATAATAAGTTCTAGTTAATAAAAGGAAAACATATATTTGCTGAAAATGAATTATATTGACTCTGTTCCACCATATTTCTATCAACTTCATGTATATATATACCTCCTGCCCAATAAAACTGAAACAATTAAAAAAAAAAACAAGGTATTCTTCAACAGTCAACTGTCTACTACCTAAGATTTTCTTTTTGAAAAATAAACTTATTTAGCTTATTTATTTAGTATTAGTTACTTTTGCTTTTCTAATCACCCAGTATATATCTGACTACATATTAATTAATCAGTGAATTAATAAATTCTCCCTTCTGGGCCTTTTTGGTTATTTATCTTTTTTTAAATGTTTTCACTATAAAAAGTGAGCTGAAACAGTAGGAAATTATTCAAACAGCATATTTTGTAGTTTATAATAGCAAGTTGGCAAATGTTTTTACTGTAATAAGTATTGAAATAATTAAGCATGATGAGAGCAGTACTTTGTAATGCAAAATTACACATTCAAATGTTCAAGGGGGACAGATAAGTGGCCTAAAAAGTTCTAAGTGATGGCAGATCTCCCAATTTTTCAAGAGAGGTTAAAATTTGCTTTTATAAATGTTCTCCTGGTTTTTAAATCTTGGAAATTAATTTTTAAAAAGTACTATGCTGTTCTGCACTTCCTGGGCTAAAGTAAAACAATTCTGTGCAGCCCCTGGAGGATATTTGGGACTTCCTGTGTGATAAATGAGAATGTGGGTTTTGTAGTTAGCTGGAGGTTCAGATCACAAATACTACTGTGGGATATTGATCAAGTGACTAAACCATACCGGGCTTTATTTTCTTGCATGCCACATGGGGATAATAATTGTTCCTCTCTCATAGTATTTTGGCTTTCTGGGGGGATAGAAGTGAAGGAAGATCTGAGGAAGCCCAGAAACTGAAGAGCCAAACTCAGAGTTCACTGCTTTACTTTTTGTTTCAAAACAACCATTTTACATTTTTTCAGGGGAAAACAAATTTTACAAAGAACAAATGAATCAAGCAGCCCTTAACATTCTGTCTCTGAACTCGGCCCTCACTCCTGCCCTATTATCTTTCTCAGTTCTTCCTAAGCCCTTATGATTTATGTAAGCTGGGATGGCCAACACACTCTATCTTGTACCACATGTTTTTACAATGTGACGCTGATGCTCTTCCCATTAAGGGAAGGTCCAATTAAAGTCTCTGTATCCTCTCCTTGAATGTAAGTAAAATGTTGCGACTGTCTTAGTGATGAAAGATAGCAGAATTGCCATTATGTGACATCCAAAACCAGACCGTCAAAGTACCATGCAATTCTGCCTTGTTCTCTTGGTACACTCATTCTTTTTTTTTTTTTTAAGATTTTATTTATTTATTTGACAGAGAGAGACAGATCACAAGTAGGCAGAGAGGCAGGCAGAGAGAAAGGAGGAAGCAGGCTCCCTGCTGAGCAGGGAGCCTGATGTGGGCTCGATCCCAGGACCCTGAGATCATGACCTGAGCCAAGGACAGAGGGTTAACCCACTGAGCCACCCAGGCGCCCCTCGCCCCTGGTACACTCATTCTTGGAACTCAGTAGCCCTGCTGTAAGGAAACTCAGATGTATTTGTTTCCTGGGACTGCCATAACAAAGTATCACAAGGGGGAGTGGCTTAGAAACAATTGTAATATCATCTCACAGATCTGGAGCCCAGAAGTTTGAAATCGAGGTTTTGGGAAGGCCATGCTCTCTATGAAACCTGTACAGAAGAATCGTTCCTTTCCTCTTCCTAGCTTCTGGTGGTTTGCTGGCGTTTTTAGACATTCTTTGGCTCACAGCTATATCACTCCAACCGTCCATCTTCACATGACATTCTCTCTCTGTCTCTCGGCATTGTCTTCCTTCTGCATATCTGTCTCTGTGCCCAAATTTCCCCTTTTATATAAGACACCAGTCACATTGGGTTCAGGCCCACCCAAATGACCTCATTTTAACTTGATCACCTAATTAAAGTTCTCATTTTCAAGTAAGATCACATTCAGAGATACTGGGAGTTAGGACGTCAACAAGTCTTTTTAGAGGTACAAATCAACCTGTAACAAGAGGTCACAAGGAGGCACCTCATGTTGACTGAGATCCCATCTGTCAGCCAGTACCATGGCCAGTCATAAAAATGGAAAAACTTTTAAGACAATTCCAGCCCCAACCATCATGTGGCTGCAACTAGGAGATAAAACTGAGTGAGAACTTGCCTAGGTGAGCACAGTCAACCCCTGAACCACGGGACATAATTATTATTATTGTGTTAAGTTACCGAGTTTAAGGACCATATAGCAATAACTAATTGGAGCATAGGTCACAATGGAATGGAGAGGAAGTTTGCTTTCCACAGGGGCCACTATATCCTGTAGTTGCAATATTTTATAGGACCTGTGACAGGATCAGGCCCTGTCTGCCTTCTGCCTAGGCCAGCTCTGGCATTTTTCAGATGAACATCATAAATCTTACCCTTTTTAGATCTCTGAAGCCCATCTCTCGCCTTTTACTAAAAATTCTTTCACTCCCTGTATGAACAATTAATACACACCTTTCTTTAAGTTTTGCCTTTGCAAATATGGTGCATATTCTCTTGCCACTTCTTGTAATAGAACACTTTTCTCAAGGAGTTTCTGTTGTTTTTGATGGACACAGAAACTGAAAGAAGCATGGAATTGCAATCATTTAAAACTAACATATCTTTCCTCAAAAATGTTAATTTAGTTTTCTACCATAAAATTAGAAGTGGAAAGGAACAAAATGTTCAAGCTGAATGTAATATATTGTTACCAATGTTTTCAAATTTATCTTTTATTTTTAACAAAATAATTCATATGGAGAATTTGGAAACCATATTATTTTACATGGCTTAAAATGAAACAAGGCATCTATAACTTCACTGCAATTTCTGCCTTCTCCGACTGTCAGCCACTTCGACTCTTTTCACTGTTTTTTGGATTTACTTTTATATTTCTAAACAAACATAGGAGAAAATCTGGATGCCTTTGGGCTTGGCAATGACTTTTTAGATATGATGCCAAAGGCATGATCCATAAAGGAAAATTGATAAGCTGAACTTCATTAAAAATAAAATTTCTGCTTGTAAGCCACGGACGATTTCTATTTTTTTCCCAAGATTTTTTTGTTCAAGTTAGATAATGTATAGTGTAGTATTGGTTTCAAGAGTAAAATTTAGTGATTCATCACTTAAATATAACACCCATATAATAATCCATGCTCATCAAAAGTGTCTTCCTTAAAAAAAAAAAAGGGTCTTCCTTAATGCCCATTCCCCACTTAGCCCATTCCCCCACTCACCCCACTTCAGCACCCCTCAATTTGTTCTCTATAGTTAAGAATCCTTATCATTTCCCTCCCTCTCTGTTTTTACCTTATTTGATTTTTCCTTCACTTCCCTTATGTTCATCTGTTTTGTTTCTTAAATGCCATATATGAGTGAAATCATATGATATTTGTCTTTTTCTGACTGACTTACTTCACTTAGCATAATACATTCTAGTTCCATCCACGTCATTGCAAATGGCAAGATTTCATTCTTTTGGATGTCTGAGTAATATTTCATTGTATATGTATACCACTTCTTTTTTTAATTTATTTAATTTTTTAAAAAGATTTTATTTATTGACAGAGAGACAGAGATCACAAGCAGGCAGAGAGGCAAGCAGAGATAGAGGAGGATGCGGTGCTCAATTCCAGGACCCTGAGATCACGACCTGAACAGAAGGCAGAGGCTTAATCCACTGAGCCACCCAGGTGCCCTGTATACCACTTCTTTATGCACTTATCAGTTAATGAACACTGGACTCTTTCCATGACTTGGCAATTGTTGATAGTGTTACTATAAATATTGGGCTGCATATGACCCTTTGAATCAGTATTTTCGTATCCTTTGGATAGAAACATAGTAGTGCAATTGCTAGATCTTAGGGTAGTTCTATTTTTAAGTTTCTGAGAAACCTCCATACTGTTTTCCAGAGTGGTGTACCAGTTTGCATTCCCATCAACAGTGTAAGAGAGTTCCCTTTTCTCCTTTCTCTGCATCCTCAACAACATCTGTTGTTTCCTGAGTTAATTTTAGCCATTCTGACAGGTGTGAAGTGATATCTCATCATGGTTGATTTGTATTTCCCTGCTTCAGTATTGGTATATATAAATGCAACAGATTTCTGTACATTGACTTTTATATCCTGTGACTTCATTGAATTCACATATCACTTCTAGCATTTTTTCAAAGGAATATAATGGATTTTGTACACAAAGTATCATCTTGTCTTCAAAGACTGAAAGTTTGACTTCTTCCTTGCTGATTTGGGTGCATTTTATTTCTTTTTGTTGTCTGATTACTGAGGCTAGGACTTCCAGTACTATGTTGAACAACAGTGGTGAGAGTGGACATTTGGTCATGTTTCTGACATTAGGGGAAAAGCTCTGTTTTTCCCCATTGAGGGTAAAGTTAGCTATGGGTATGATGCTGAGGTATGTTCCTTCTATCTTTATTTTCTTGAGGGGGATTTATCAAGAAAGAATGTTGTATTTTGTCAAATGCTTTTTCTACATCTATTATCAGGATCACACGGTTCTTATCCTTCCTTTTATTAATGTGATGTATCAAGTTGATTGACTTGCAGATATTGAACAACTCCTGCAGCCCAGGAATAAATACCACTTTATCCTGACAAATAATTCTTCAAATATACTGTTGGATTCAATTTGCTAGTGTCTTGTCGAGAATTTTTGCATCCATCTTCATCAGGGATATTGGTTTGTATGCTCCTTTTTGATGGTGTCTTTGTCTGATTTTGGAATCAAGGTAATACTGGCCTCATAGGATGAGAATGGATGTTTTCCTTCCATTTCTGTTTTTTGGAATAGTTTCAGAAGAATAGGCTTTAATACTCTAAGTATTTGTTAGAATTCCCCTGGGAAGCCATACAGCCCTGGACTCTTGTTCTTTGGGAGGTTTTTCATTACCAATTCAATTTCTCTGCTGGTTATGGGTCTGTTCAAATTTTCTATTTCTTCCTGTTTCAGTTTTGGTAGATTATATATCTCTAGGGATTTACTCATTTCTTCCAAATTCCCCAATTTGTTGGCATATAATTGCTCATAGTATTCTCTTATACTTGTTTGTATTGCTGAGGTAGTGGTTGTGATCTCTCCTCTTTCATTCACGATTTTATTTATTTGGGTACTTTCTCTTTTCTTTTTGATAAGTCTGACTAGGAGTTTATCAATTTCGTTAATTCTTTCAAAGAACCAGCTCCTAGTTTCATTGATCTGTTCTTTTTTTAAATTTCTATATAATTTATTTCTGTTCTAATCTTTATTATTTCCCTTCTTCTACTGGTGTTAGGATTTATTTGCTGTTCTTTTTTTCCAGCTCCTTTAAGTGTAAGGTTAGGTTGTGTATTTGAGAATTTTTTTGCTTCTTGAGGAAGGCTGTATTGCTATATATTTCCCTCTTATGACCATTTTTGCTGCATCCCAAAGTTTTTAGACTGTTGTGTGTTCATTTTCATTTGCTTCCATGTATTTTTAATTTCTTCTTGAATTTTCTGGTTAGCTCATTCACTCTTTAGTTGGATGTTCTTTAACCTGTATTTTTGGTGTTTCCAGACTTTTTCTTATGGTTAACTTAAAGTTTCATAGCACTGTGGTCAGAAAATATGCATGGTATGATCTCAAAAAGATTGAGATCTGATTTGTGATGCAGTATGTGACCTATTCTCCAGAATATTATATGTGCACTTGAAAAGAATGTGTATTCTGCTGCTTTTGGATGAAATGCTGTGAATATATCTGTTAAGACTATCTAGTCCAGTGTGTCATTCAAAACCCTTGTTTCCTAGTTGCTCTGCTTATATGATCTATCCATTGTAAGTGGGGTGTTAAAGTCCCCTACTATTACTGTATTATTATCAATGTCATTAATTGATTTATATATCTGGCTGCTCTCAAGTTAGGGGCATAAGTATTTATGATTGTCAGATTTACTTTTTGGATACGTATCACTTCTTATTAGAAAAAAAACCAGTCCTTGTTTTATTTTTTTTAATTTTTTAAAAGATTTTATTTATTTATTTTGAGAGGGCAAGAGTGAGAGAGTACGAGTAGTGGGGAGGAGGGGCAGACAGAGAGGGAAAGGCAGACTCCCTGCTGAGCAGGGAACCTGATGTGGGGCTCGATCCCAAGGTCCTGGGATCATGACCTGAGTTGAAGGCAGATGCTTAACTGACTGAGCCATCGAGGCACCCCCAGTCTTTGTTTTAAAGTGTAGTTTGTCTGGTATAAGTATGGCTACTCCAGCTTTCTTTTGATGTTCATTAGCATAATAAATGGTTCTCCATCCCCACACTTTCAATCTGGAGGGGTCATTAGGTCTAAAATGAGTCTCTTATAAGCTGCATATAGATGGGTCTTTTTTTAAATCCATTTTGATATCTTATAATTATTATTTTTTAAAGATTTTATGTAATTGAGCAATGTTCTCTCTATCCCTATACTTTGAAGAGTTTTAATCAGGAACGGATGCTGTATTTTGTCAAACGCTTTGGTCTCTCACACCATACACAAAGATAAACTCGAAATGGATGAAAGACCTCAACATGAGGCAGGAATCTATCAAAATCCTAGAGAAGAACATTGGCAGTAACCTCTTCGACATTGGCCACAGCAACTTCTTTCAAGACACATCTCCAAAGGCAAAGGAAACAAGAACGAAAATGAACTTTTCAGACTTCATCAAGATAAAAAGCTTCTGCACAGCAAAGGAAACAGTTAATAAAACAAAGAGGCAACCCACAGAATGGGAGAAGATATTCGCAAATGACACTACAGACAAAGGGCTGATATCCAAGATCTATAAAGAACTCCTCAAACTCAACACCCAAAAACCAGATAATCATGTCAAAAAAATGGACAGAAAACATGAACAGACACTTCTCCAAAGAAGACATACAAATGGCTAACAGACACATGACAAAATGTTCATCCTCACTAGCCAACAGGGAAACTCAAATCAAAACCACATTGAGATACCACATTACACCAGTCAGAATGGCCAAAATTAACAGGACTAGAAACAATGAGTGTTGGAGAGGATGTGGAGAAAGGGGAACCCTCTTTCACTGTTGGTGGCAATGCAAATTGGTGCAGCCACTTTGGAAAACAGTGTGGAGATTCCTCAAAAAATTAAAAATAGAGCTACCCTATGACCCTGCAATTGCACTACTGGGTAGTGCAAAGATATAAATGTAGTGAAAAGAAGTGCCATATGTACCCCAGTGTTCACAGCAGCAATGTCCACAATTGCCAAACTGTGGAAAGAGCTGAGATGCCCTTCAACAAACGAATGAATGGATAAAGAAGATGTGGTCCATATATACAATGGAATATTATGCAGCCATCAGAAAGGATGAATACTCAACATTTGTATCAACATGGAAGGACTGGAGGAGGTTATGCTCAGTGAAATAAGTCAAGCAGAGAAAGTCAATTATCATATGGCTTCACTTACTTTTGGAACATAAGGAATAAAATGGAGGACATTAGGAGAAAGAAAGGAAAAGTGAATTGGGGTAAATCTGAGGGAGAGATGAAAGATGAGAGACTGTGGATTCTGAGAAACAAACAGAGTTATGGAGGGGATGGCAGTGGGGGGATGGGTAAGCCTGGCAGTGGGTATTAAGGAGGCACATATTGCATGGAGCACTGGATGTGGTGCATAAAAAATGAATCTTGGAACACTGAAAAACATAAAATAAAATTAAGATGTTAAAAAAATAAAATGATAGAGCCAAATTAAAAAAAATTAAAAAAAGATTTTATTTATTTATTTTAGAAAGAGCACAAGGTAAGGAGTGGTGGGGGAGAAGGAGAGAGACAATTTCAAGCAGACTCCATGCTGAGCCTGGAGCCTGACAGGGGATTTGATCTCATGACCCTGAGATTATTACCTGAGCTGAAATCAAGAGTTGGATGCTTAATTGCCTGAATCACCCAGACACCTTGATACTCTATGTCTTTTGATTGGAGCATTTCAGTCCATTTACATTCAGAGTACTTACTGATAGATATAAATTTAGTGTCATTATATTACCTGTAAAGTCGCTGTTCCTGTAGATCATCTCTGTTCCTTTCTAGTCTTTGTTGTTTTTGGTATTTCTTTCCTGCTCAAAGGGTCCGCTTTAATATTTCTTCCAGAGCTGATTTAGTGTTCACAAAATCCTTTAGTTTTTGAGTGTCTTGGAAACTCTTTATCTCTTCTTCAATTCTAAATGACAGCCTTGCTGGATAAAGTATTCTTAGCTGCATATTTTTCCCATTTAGCACATTGACTATATCACGTCACTTTCTAATGACCTGTGAAGTTTCTGTGGACAAGTCTGCTGCCGACTTTGTGTCTACCCTTGTAGGTTAAGGACCTTTTGTCCATAGCTCCTTTTAGAATTCTCTCTTTATCTTTGTATTTTGCAAATTTCATTATGATATGTCTTGGTGTTGACCTGTTTCTGTTGATTTTGAGAGAAGTTCTCTGTGTCTTTTGGACTCGAATGACTGTTTCTTTCCCAGATTAGGGAAGCTCTTAGCTTTAATTTATTCAAATTATTTTTCTGCCCTTTTTTCCTGCTCTTCTTCTGGGACTCCTATGATATGAATAATAGTGCACTTTACAGAATTGTTGAGTTCCCTGAGTCTATATTCATGATCTAATAGTTTTCTTTCCCTCTTCTTTTCAGCTTCATTATTTTCTGTAATTTTATCTTCTATACCACTTATTCATTTCTCTACTCCTTCCATCTTCATTGAGATTACATCCAGTTGGTTTTGCATCTCATTGTCTGAAAGACATACAAAATGCATGCACATCCAAGTATGCAAAGAGATATTTTATTTGCTGTGTGTGGGAAGGATTATCTACCAAAACATAGGGTATTTTTCTCCCATGTACACAGTCCCAATATAGTCCCATCTTGACAGATTATAAATATAACCCAAAAGTTATGATATTAAACTGAATTAAAGTTTTAACAGTAAGTATGATTTCTAGAGTTCAATGGTCTATAGATACTAAATTCTGCTTCCCTGATATTTAATCAGCCTCACTTATGAAGCAATATTTAACATCATGTTAGGTGCCTGGGTGGCTCACACAGTTAAGCATCTGCCTTTGGTGCAGGTCACAATTCCAGAGTCCTGGGATCAAGTCCCATGTCAGGCTCTCTGTTTAGTGGGGAGTCTGCTTCTCACTCTCCCTTTGTGTTCTCTCTCTCTCTCTCTCTCAAATAAATAAATAAATAAAGTCTTTTAAAAAATAAAATAAAATTATGTGGCAAAGTTGGTTCATTGATGAAGCAGACCTGCACCAGCAAGCATTGTCAACTTCAGAGTAATTTTTCTGGGCTGGCAATGAGTATTAAGTGAAGACTAATACAACCCTAAAAAATAATGGTCTATGAAGGAGAGTTAAATGATGTGCTTAGAGGTGTATGTATAGAATAAATATTCTTCACGTCACCAAAGTCTGGATACTCAGGTAGTCGAATTCAGCCTGGTAACAGGAAATGGCATATTAGGATTCAGGTAAAACCCCAATAATTAAAATGTGAAAAGGAAGTATTGCTAGTATTACAAATACATACAAATTAGCTCATATATTAATCTTTGTATATGTAATAGGTCACATTTCAGTGCTAACTGATGAACCAACACAGAGGTTCTTGTTAGTGTAGTATCAATTCGCAAGTCTCTAATGTGACAATGCTTCCTCAGAGGTAAGACTTGTCATAACACGCAATATTCCTGAAAGAACTAACCACTTAACAAAATTAATTTCCCTTTGCACATTTATCCCTGCTTAACACTACTGTCATCATGCCAACATATTACTTACGATATTCTGATATAGTACACATTATTCAAATTCAAGGTGAAACAATCTTGAGAAATATACAATAAATGTCATTTAGTTGATGAATGTGTTCTTGGAGAACTACTTGAAGGAAATGTAAAGTCCCTTTGACAAATAGGACCTGGTAGAGTTAGTACAATTAAAAAGTGAATAGTAAATGAGAAAATAAAAGCAAATTCAATGGATAAGAATTCGTACAATAAGAATTAGGAGGGACACTTGGGAAAATTGGTGGAGACTTTGGACATTTTACAAAATTGCTACATTATTAGTATTCATTATTATTATTCCTTGAATTCAAAAGTTAAGTAAAGGTTGTATCTAGTTATCATACTTTATTCTTCTGGAAAATAAGGCCAAGAAAAACACTTGACATATGACTCATTATTTGCAAAATTAGTACACATTTGTGATTATAACTAAACTTTGGTTAAGTATAAGATAACATTTATTCCCATAAGTTTCAGTTTTGTTTTTCAAAGTAAAATCCTAAACAAATCTCTTTTCTACACTTACTGTGAATTATTGGTCATGATTTTAAAAGGATTAATCTTATGAAACTTTTCTTCCTGTATCCAGCAGTACTTTAGTGAAAACAGTCTGTGATTCTATTCTGCCCAGTGATAATTTCTGACGTTTCAGACGGTAGCTTGTGCAGTTCAGATTTATTGTTTACAGAAATATCAGAGCACAACAATGTCAATCTCACTTGCTTTTTTCCCTAAGCATAACTTTGAAAATTCAGACAGGAAGAATAGATTGAGAAAGCCTCGCTTTTAAGGACTGTTCCAAAGTCTAAATTTACTTCATAAAATTAGATTTGGGAAGCATTTATGATAAGGTAAGAGCTAGGTATCACCCTAGAAATGAAGATGTAGTGAATTGGGGGATAAAAGAAAAGTCATCACGAAATAATTAGTGTTTGCTGAGATGGTATTCTGTGACATACATTCCCAGGGTGGTGTTCTGGGAGTGAGATGGAAAGACAATCAAATGCCCATTGAGTTTTGGAGAAATATGGCAATAGGAACCTTCCAGAGGGACCCATGATAGCTTTCAAAATCTCACATTGAACCCATACTGAGTATCATCAGAAGTGTAAAAAATGTTGCCCTTCAGCTTTCTTGTGGACCTTTCCTTCAGCTAGGTGCTAGGGTATATCAATTACCCAAATAGCAGTTTTTCCATCTTCTTAAGTATCCTAGACAGGGAGGTCAAGAGAATTTACTCAGAAATTAGCAGAGGGAGAGAACAAGGGAGACTAAGCCAGCAGACTTGACAGAAGCCTTGTGAAATTAAAAAGTAAAGGTTTAGGTGAAATCATGCTTCCGTGTCTAGCCTGGGGACTAGATATGAACACAAACCAAAACTGATAGTGGCACCAAGAGATAACCAGAAAGTCAAAAAGGATCAAGCATCTCAAAGGGATACAGCAGGGACAAAACTCAATCTGTAACATGACACCTGTCTTTAATGCCATATCAGACAAGTACTTATACACTTAGAGGCACTCAAGGAAGGATAGTTGTAGGGTTGGGCAAATCGTAAATTGATGGGGTTTAAATTAGAAACAACGAGTCACACCTGGGTGGCTCAGTCAATTGAGCTTCTGACTCTCGGTTTGGGCTCAGGTTGTGATTCTAGGGTCATGAGATGGAGCCCTGAGTTAGGCTCCAAATTCAGTGTGGAGTCTGCTTGAGATTCTTTCCCCCCTCCCTCTACTCCTACCCTCACTTGTGTATTCTGTCTCTTAAACAAGCAAATAAACAAACAAATAAATAAATAATTTTAAGAAAATAAATTAGAAAAAACCAAGAAAGATCTTGAAATGTCTTCATTTCAAATCTTAAAATGTCCAATTACATGGAATTAGCTAGATTAAATTATTTGGAAGTTACAAATGGAAACAAAGTGATTATAAATTTGTATTCATGAGTTAGGGGATTGGAAATACTGCATCTATGTTCCCACAACTTTTTCTAAATAGATTCAACCTGTTGGTTTTCTATGTGAAGTCAGCTTCAGTGGCTGGCTAGCCTGGACCAGGGCTGTAACCCATCAATTGCCTTTTGGGAATTTAGATGTGACCTCAGAGGATCAAGAGAAGAGGTAGAAGGGGGAATTTTTCTTTTCGATATGGGTCCTCCTTCATCCAGAAGTCAATCATTAAAATCATGACAGTGTTCTATTATTTAAAAAGAAGGAAAAGCTGGCATTTTGGTAATTGATATGTCCCAGAGTAGTGCTTCCATGTACAAAGGTGTCAATAAATCTATGTTGAATAAATAAATGAAAAGTAATTCTTTCATTTTCACATTAAAATCATTAAATTCCAAAAAATAAATAGATAAAATCATTTAATTCTACCTACATTCCACAACTTCAGGTTTTGCAATGGTGAAAAGAAAAAAATAAGGAATTATTGTAGATAAGCCCTACCCACAGTTCAACAATCACAGCTTCATGTCTGTATATAATACAGTAATGTCCTTATTGTTGAACCCTTTCCTCACCTCTCAAGAAGGAGGATAGAGAAGTTGGATGTAGCTCACTGACAACAGAGGCTCTTCAAATCTTACATGAAGTTTGACTACTTGACTGGTAATTTGTGTTTCTTTATGAGTGTACATATGGGAATAAATAACTCTTTCTGAAGATAACTACTCTTAAAGTTGACATTCTGTGTTTAATTATTCAACTCCTTCAAAACTTTAACTTGGAAATATAATACTCATTTTATTTGATACCTTCTTTTTCTCACTACCTCTCTCCTAACTATAGTGTTCCTCACAAAGCTATTAAAACTACTTCCTTAAAATTTACTTGCTTCAACGTTGTCTCTCATGGTTGTGAGTGATTTCATTCATTGAAGGTTCATATGCCTCTAAAGTCTTTTATCCTCACTGGAGTGCTCATGTTCCACGCTATTAACGTGGACTGGCTGTAAATGTTAAACAGAATTCTCCTTTATGTGTGCAACTGATATTGTTTTCCTTTTGGTGGCTGATAATCCCAATCCCTGATGCTGACACTGTCCATGAGCTTGGCAACATGCTAAGCTGTTTCTTGAATGAATTACACATTTGGTTTTGATTTTTGTTACTTTGAATTAAGATTTAGCACAGTTTTCACATTCCTGTGTATTTTCTCCCACGTGTATTGCTTTCTAAATTTATTTTATTATGATATATTTTAATATTTTACATATAATTTGTGCATTTTCTTTGTGTAATTTCACTTGGAAGTATTTTCCACTTTTAAGTCATTAAGTTACAGTAGATGTCATTTGTTTCCAACTTTCATGAGATCTTTTTTTCTTCAGAATTTTTCTCAAGACAGTTATTACTTCCTTATTTCTTAGGCTATAAATGAAAGGATTTAGTAAGGGAACTACTATTGTAAACAAAATAGCAGCTGGTATATCTCTATCGCCTTCTTCAAGCAAATTTGGTCTAATGTACATGAAAAAAAGAGATCCATAGAATAATGAAACAGATAAAAAGTGAGATGCACAGGTAGAAAAGGCTTTGACCCTTCCTTCTTTGGATTTCATTTTGAAAATAGTAAAGAGAATATAGAAATAAGATATTAAAACACTGCCTATGGTGAAGACTTGAATTGAGCCTGAAAAGATAAATAGTACCAGTTCATTGATATAAGGGTCAGTGCAGGAGAGTCTGTATAAAGGAAGAATATCACAATAAAAGTGGTTAATGTGATTAGATCCACAGAAAGCTAACCTAAACAGAAGCCCTACATGAATCATGGAATGCAGGTTTCCAGCTATGTAGGCCCCTGTGGTCATCTGAATGCAGAGTTTGTTTGACATCATGGTGTGGTACTGCAGTGGGCTGCATATGGCCACATAGCGATCATAGGCCATTGCTGCCAGGAGAAAGCAGTCTGCAGTTTCAACAGTGCAAAGAAAATAAAATTGTGCCATACATTCATAGAGGGAAACCATTCTGTTCTCAGAAAAGAAGTTCCCTAACATCTTAGGAGTAATGGCACAGGCGCAGCAAGAATCCACAATAGCCAAGTTGCCCAGAAAGATGTACATTGGCGTGTGAAGATGATGCTCTTTTGAAATCAGTATCACCAGGCCAAGATTTCCCACCATAGTAATCAGATAGATGACAAAGAACACCACAAACAGAAGGGTCTTCAACTCTGTGTTATTTGTAAATCCTGTAAGGATAAATTCACTTTTCATGGTATGATTTTCTTCAGCCATTCCTGACTTCTCTGTTGAGAAAAAAATTGTGGAGAAATGAGGTACTAACTTATAATATGCCCAATTTGACTGTTAAGCTAACTGGTTCAGAAGGACAAGGAGCATATTATAAAAGGCTTTCATAGGTTACGTGGACATGGCACATGTCCAGTTCTGGGGTAGTATCAATCTCCTGAAGCTATTACCTATGTAGCTACTCTTTTAACATTCTTCCAGCATATTTTCAAGAAAAATATCAGGTTATATGCACAGGGATGGCTTTTGAGGTCTTAAGAGGAATATTCAGCACAAACAACTTCTCTATATGGGTTATGTAAAGCTGATTCATAATTTCGCTGTCAGCAATTAGCATCAGTGTTCTCAAACAATTTCAGTGATTATATATGTACTGATTAACAATGATGTTGAAAATTATTTCATACACTCATGTTCAAAGTAGCATTATTCACAATAGTGAAAGCTGGGAACAACCCATATGTCCATTGATGAACGAATGGATGAACAAAGTGTGATATATATATACAATGAGATATTATTCAACTTTAAAAAGGAATGAAATTCTGACACATGTCGAAACATGGATGAACCTTGAAGATGTCACACGAAGTGAAATAAACTAGACACAAAAGGACAAATATTTTATGTTTCCACTTACATGAATTACAGTTAAATTCATAGAGACAGAAAGTAGAATGATAATTGTAAGAGGGAGGAAATGGGTGGTTATTGTTTAATATGTATGGAGTTCCATTTTGGTATGGTAAAAAAATTCTGGAAATAGTGATGATGGTCACAAAACAATATAAGTGTACTTAATGCCACTAAACTATATATTAAATATGATTAAAATTTTATGTTACATGTATTTTATCACCATAAAAAATTTTTAGAAGGGGCACCTGGGTGGCTCAGTGGGTTAAGCCTCTGCCTTCAGCTCAGGTCATGATCTCAGGGTCCTGGGATCGAGCCCTGCATTGGGATCTCTGCTCGGTGGAGAGCCTGCTTCTCCCTCTCTCTCTGCCTGCCTCTCTGCCTCCTAGTGATCTCTCTCTCTCTGTCAAATAAATAAATAAAATCTTTAAAAAATTTTTAGAAGATTATTTTCATTTGCAAATTCTTAGCACTCTACTGTCATTGATGATAACAGAATATACATTTAAAAATAAAATGCTTTTTGGGAAAAAGTGAGCTATTTCCAAGGCATTTAAAACCCAGGGGGTTAGGAAGGGAAAGTGATGTGGATGGAAGCAGACAGGAGAGAGAGGAATTGGGAAAAGAAAAAAAAAAAGGCTGTATGTAAATCTTCCAGGTCATTTATAATACTATTTATGCATGGAATTTAAAGTTTTTCATATATGCATAAGAAATTTAAATGCTATCAGAAGAAATTGGAGAAATCTTAAGGGTTAAAAATTGATTAATTTAATTATTTAACTATATGTCAAAAATATCATGAGTAATATCAAGTGTCAAATGCAAACTGGCAAATTATTGCAATAAATATGATGTTTCTATAGTTTTATCCTAGAAATAGCTTATAGAAAGCAGTAGGAATAATCACTAGAAAAAAGATAAAGGAAAGGAACAGAAAAATCTCAAAGGAAATAAAATTTTAACAAAATAAAAATGTTTTATTTCATTACTTATCAGAGAGACATCATTTTAAGTTATGAGGGAAAATTTACTTTCCTTATCAAAAGAGAATTTTTTTTTTAATTTTCACATATTTTATTGTTTTTTTTTTTTGTTTGTTTGTTTTTAATTTTATTTTTATTATTTGCCCAAGGGGTACAGGTCTGTGAATCATCAGGCTTACATCTTTCACAGCCCTCACCAAAGCACAAACCCTCCCCAATGTCCATAACCCATCCACCCTATCCCTACCCTCCCACCCCCCAGTAACCCTCAGTTTGTTTTATGAGATTAGAAGTCAAAAGAGAATTTTTTTAAAAAAAGAAATGACAATTTATAGTGTTGTCTAAAATACAGTGAGATGGGAACTCAAATGCATGCCTAGTAGAAGTATAAACTGGTACAATCATTGGAAAATAATTTGGTAATAAGTTATTGAGACTCAACTGTTCGTACCCTGTGAAAAGTAACTATGAATCTTGCAGAAAGAAATATTTAGAACCTCAGATAAAGACTTACATATACTCATGTCCATTGTGAAGTAATTTATAATAGTGAAAAATTCAAACATCTAAATGGTAAACATTTGCTCAGTTTGATTAAGTATGAATCATCCACGTGATGGTATATTGTGCAACCATTAATATTTAATATAATGATAAAATAGACATAATAAAACTATGAAAAATAAAATATAATGTTCATATACAGAATAATCTTATTTTTCCAAATAAATACTTACTATAAATGTAAAGGAAAGGCAGCACAGAAACACATCAAAATGTTAATGCTGAGTTTTCTTTGTGCAATGGGAATTATAGGTCACTTTTTTCTTTATATTTTCCTCTATTTCAAATTTTCTGCAATGAATATTGTTTTTGTAATCAGAATATAATTTTTTAAAAGATTTTACTTATTTATTTGACAGACAGAGAAAGAGAGAGAGAGAGAGAGAGAGAGAGCAGAAGTAGGGGAGAGGCAGGCAGAAGGAGAGGGAGAAGCGGGCTCCCTGTCGAGCAGGGAGCCCAATGCAGGGCTCAATCCCAGGACCCTGGGATCATGACCTGAGCCGAAGGCAGTGACTTAACCAACTGAGCCATCAGGGACTCCAAATACAAAATTTTTATTAAATAAATTCAATGACATTCTCTAGGTCTGCTATGTTTTATAACTTATTACCCTGCAGTAATCATTAGGGATCTAACTAATGTTTTCTGCACTTTTCAGTTCTATTGTGGATAACATCACAATGGAAGGATTGAGGAAATATTTCCTCCATCTCTGTGATCATGACACTCATGGTTATAAATAATAATAATTTGTTGACAATCTTGCATGTATGTTGAGTCATTCAGGAATATATTCAGACATTGTGGTAATGTATTCTTAACGGAACTTGTCTCTGTGTAAAGCAATGACTCTTTGGTGCCAAGTTTACTCTTTTCAGTGTCAAGTGTTTCCATGATATATTAAGCCTCTATCATTTATTAAACTATGAGTATATTTTTAAAATTTCAATGATCTATCCCTTACATTTTTCCTTATTAACAAAGTTCTAATTTATTGAAGAATATTTATTTCACTCTCCCTTTGCTTGATTTAGTTAGTTCAAGAATCATTTGTTCATTGACCTGGTATTTACTTAATGACTGCTCTGTGCTACATACTTTCTTAGAAGATCAATTGATCCTCTGGACATTTCCACATTGATAGTTTTCTGGATATTCATTGACCATGACCATACTTTGTATTCCAGGAACTGAGGAAAGTCATGTTGGAGAGAGGTAAGAAGATCTCTTCCCTTTTGCCTTTCTGAGAGTATTAACTTTTAAATCTCAGACTGTTTTGGATTGATTCCTTTAGAAGCAATATTTAAAAATGAACACTTGAAGTCTCTATATTTTGAATTAGTTTTTCATTAAATGACTTACTCTTGGCAACCTGAAGTCTAAAAATGAATATTTTAAACCTATATAATTTGAATAATTTTTTTCATTAAATGCCTTACACTTGCCAGATTAAAGTTACATAAAATGGTAAGATTTCCTTCAGTTTTCCTGGTTGATTATAATTAGACAGAAGTAAGTTTTACACTGATATTTTTATTTCTCTAAGAATCAAAAAAGAAAAGAGTAAGTTCCCTCAAATTACATCAAGATTTTAAGAGAATGGCTTAAAATTACATCTGATCCTTGAACAACACAGACTTGAACTGAGCAGGTCCACTTAAGCATGGATTTTTTTTTCTATATTGTAAATGTGTTTTCTCTTCCTTATGATTTTCCTAGTAGCATTTTCTTTTCTCTAGCTAACTTTATTGTAAGAATACAATATAACATACAAAATATGTGCTAATTGACTGTTTATGTTGTCAAAAAGTCTGCCAGGGAAAGTTCTGGTTAACTACAACTATTAATAAAGATTTGGGGATCAAAAGTTATATGTGGATTTTCAATTAAACATGTGTTCAGCATCCTTAGCATCCACATCGTTCAAGGGTTAACTGTATATTCCTTTCTCATATAATTTGCTTAATATATAGAGAATGTCCAACACAAACAGTCTAAACACCATTTCATTTCAATAATCTATTTCATCTGTTAAGTTGTAAGTTGTATTGCAAACCATATAACTTAAAGAAGTTTCAAAAATATTGTTAATGTTTTCTGTTATTACTATAAAAGTACACCTTTATTTATTTATTTTTGGTAAATTTAGGCTTCTTTTAAATTCAGAAGTGATGCAGATGAGTTATAGCCATTTGTATCATTCCTGCACAATAGAATTTACATTAAAGGAAAGACTTAAAAGAATTTAAAAGATTGAAAAATAAGAATTGCAACCAAAAAAACTTAAAGAATTTAAAGAAATATTTCTGGAATTTAATATTTTTAACAAAAAAATTTTTAAATACTCGCTCACCTGGATTTCCCTGTTAAGAATTTTATAAAAGCTAGTTGGTTGTCTGGTGCTGATTTTTAAGGTAGATCCAGAAATAAAACTCTATCCTTCTGAATGTTTGGGAAAATACTTTTACCAACAGGTCAGTGATAATATTTATGTCATTGATAGAGAATGGTTTAAAAATTTAAATAATTCTGCGGGGATTTACTTGGCAACAAGTATAGCCTGAGAGACCTAATTTTTTAAACATTACAGACACACTGAATGAGAACAATTAAATATATCCTTTGAGACCTGGAGAGTAAAGCAAATGCCCATTTCCGAACAAATTTTAAGGGCTGTGTTTTGATTTTAACTTATTTGCATTTATAACGTTTATCCTTATCATCAATCTGAATATAGAATACTATGTGGAAAGTAAAAATTCCCACTGGATTCGTCAGTAAAGGCTTATAGAAGAAGTGAAAGCTAAGCTAGGATTTGTTGCCACAGAGAGAAGAAGGTGTGGAGTGAACAGGAGTCATAAAGTAACACCTTTCCCACCTTTTAAAAAAAACAATATACAACTTCCAGAATCTTCCTTTGAAAATATGTTCATAATGTGTTTAATCTTACATCTTAGTTACTAGAATAATCTTTAATTTTTTTAAAGATTAAAAAAAAAGATTTAAAAATAAATTCTGGCAAATCCAGAAGCAGCATCTCAAAACACTCCTTTTCTCAAACTACTCCGTTATTTAGGACTCTCCCATCATTTACAGTGTAATGAATCCCTATTGTCTATCAAACTCAATCTCAGTTTGCTTGGTTAATTACTTACCTTGATTGTCCTAATTCTTTATCATTTGAGTTTGTTTTCTTTATATTCCTCCTCTCCCCATGTATTATTCCTATGCCATCTTCTCTTCATGGTTCTCTAAATAAGTCATTTTCATTCTTCATTTTGTGCCTTTTGCCTCATCTGTGTTACATCCACCATTTTCTTTCATCTATGAAAATCCTATCTCCTTTTAATCTTTTTTAAAAAATTATTTATTTATTTATTTATTTATTTGACACAGAGAGAGAGATCACAAGTAGGCAGAGAGGCAGACAGAGGGAGAGGGGGAAGCAGGCTCCCTGCTGAGCAGAGAGCCCGTTGTGGGGCTCGATCCCAGGACCCTGAGATCATGACCTGAGCTGAAGGCAGAGGCTTAACCCACTGAGCCACCCAGGCGCCCCTCCTTTTAATCTTCAGACCAACATCCATATAGTTTTCCTAGGATAAACTCCTCTGTTTTCTTCTCAAACTCCTAAGCTCTTGTTACCCATATAATACCAACCAGGTCTCAGTATTTGCCTTGTACTGTCCCTTAGCATTTCATAGGTTAACTCTGGCTTCTCTCCACTTGATTACAACATCGCTTACATCAGGGTCACGCATATTTCTGAGATATACCCTAAGAACACAACAGAGAACAAAGCAGAAAAAAAATCCCTCCCTTCAGAATTTAAATTCTAGAACAATGTGATTGTTTCAGGTGAGGACCACATTTCCCTGACAATGTAGGACTAAGTGTGTGCAGGTATGGCAAAATGAGTAAACTTCCTCCTATATTAAGAACATGGTAAGAAATGATGAGGGAGGAGCCTCTACCAAAGGAACTGTGGAAGAATGATAAATGTTGCTTCTAGCTTACTACTCCATTCTTTTTTTTTTTTTAATTTTGTTTATTTATTTGAGAGAGTGAGATGGAGAGAGCTCACGAGAGGGGGGAGGGGCAGAGAGACAAGAAGACTCCCTGCTAAGCAGGGAGCCCAATGGGGGGCTCGATCCCAGGACCCCAGGATCATGACTGGAGCCAAAGGCAGACACTTAAACAACTGAGCCGAGGCAACCCACTACTTCACTCTTAATCCATGGAATAATGTGGCGTCAGTGAAAGATTCATGGAGTCAGTGACAAGAACTGTGCAGCTTATTGTTATTCTACTTTTTTCTTACAAATTTATGAAAACTTTTATGCTTACTTAAAACTTTTGGAAAGTAGTCATGTTTAGTACCACAAATATTAGGGGCCATTTATTGCTCCATTTATTCATACATTCATGTGATAAATACGTTATAGTGCCTACTATGAGCCATCACAATTATAGATTCTGTTCTCATGGAGCTTACACTCAGAGAGTGGGCAAGAAGATATATACATAAATAAGAAAAATAGCAAAAATTAGTGCTATGCTGAGGGTAAAATCGCATAGTGTGGAAAAGACTGGCTGGGAATTACTTTATATCAGATGGTTTGAAAAGCTCTGTAGGAAAAAGTTAGCAGTTAATCTGAGACTTGAGTAGTGAGAAGCCAGACACTGTGGTCTGGGAAAGAGCATGATAGGTACAGAGGAAGTAGTGAAAATTCCTTAAGGCAGAAATAAGATTAACATGTTTGAAGAACCCTTAAAAGCCAGGTTAAAGTGGTTGGTGATAGGATTGAAAAGTTGATTTTGTAGGGATTGTAACACAGAGTATAGAGTTTGCATTTCATTTTCAGTGCAATGAGAAGCCTTGGGAGAGTATATTAGCTTTCTACTGCTACTGCAACAAGTTGCCACACACTCAGTAATTTAAAATAACACAAATTTATTCTTTTATAGTTCTGAAGGTTAGAAGTCCTAAATGAGTCTCACTGGTCTAAAATTAGAGTGTCGATATCCTTTATGGAGGATGTAGGGGAAAATCTGTTTCTTTGCCTTTTCTAGCTTCTGGAGTCTGCATGCATTTCTTGGCTCATGGCCCCCTTCCACCTTCAAAGCCTGAAATGGCCAGCCAAAATTTTCACATTGCATCACACTGATTCTGACTGTTCTGCTTTGTTTCAATTTTTTCAGTTTTTTTCAGGTTTAAAAAATTACATTGGGCCCACCTGGATAACACAGGGTTGTTTAATTCCCTCTTGCATGTAGTGGAACATATTCACAATTTCCAAAGATTAGGATGAAGGCATCTTTAGTGGGTCATTATTCTGCCTACCAAACCAGAGTTTTTCAAGCAGGGAAATGGCATTACCTTATTTGCATTGTAATGACAAAGACTCTATCAGTCTTTCAGAAAATGGATCATGAAGGGTGAGAGTGGAAGTGAGAGACCAGCTAGAAGGATATGGCAGTAATGAGTAATTAGGATGGTACTCATGGACATGGAGGAATGTTGATGGATTTAGATTGTGTTTTGGGGATGAGTCAATAGGATTTGCTGATGATTTGGATTTGAGAGGCAGATGTGAGGGTGTCAAAGACCTAGCAAGGAAAATGCCTAGATATTTTTTGCCTTGAGCATCTAAGGGGAAGATGGTAGCATTTATTGAATTGAAGGACATGAGGGAAAATACTTTCTTGGTGGAGGGGTGAAGGTAAAAATGTGAATTTTATTTTCTCAATGTTGTGTTTGAGATGCATATCAGTTATCTAAGCAGAGATGTCTAATAGGCAATTGAGTATAAAAGATAAGGCTGGAGATTAGGAGTCATGGGCATGTGGATATTTAAAGCCTTGGAACTGAATGAGATCAACTGGGAAGAGTGGGAAGGCAGAAGAGAAAAGGGTGATCAGGAGAGAGCCCTTTGGGACTTTCTGCTTTAGATTAGACCAGGTTATGTAGCATACAAAATGCCTAGTGGGTATAAAATGCAGTGATATAGAAATTATAGGAAGTTTCCTAAAAATCATGGGGTCAGAATGGCAAATCAGGGACCTTGAATTTCATCTAGTAGGCCCTGAATAAATTTGTCAAGGGATTGACTATCAAATCTGAATTTCAGAAAAATAATTCTGTGTGTTACTCATTGCTGTATTCTGTATGTTACATTTTGAATATTGATATGGCAAGGGTGGTAAGTTAATCAACAAATGTTTGGGTGTTCCTTATATACCATGTAAGATTACAGCTGTGGAATAAAGATGACATTAAGTTAAGATTTTTATATGTAAAACAGTGAATACAACAAAAAGACCCAAATTAATGTGATGAATGTTGTTTTGGTTTTCTAGTCATGTTTTACTCATCATCAAAAGTTGGTAGTGCTTGTTATAATGCCAAGCATAGTGCTAATAAGCAATAGTAATTCACAGCAGTATAAGACCAAATTCTTCTTTGCTGTAACTTAGCTTACTGGGGAGGCAGTCAAGTAAACAAATAATTAGAATGCAAAGTAATAGAATCTATAGTATAATCATACATTCAGAACAGATGGGAGTGACTTAATTTGCTTGGGCATGTTAAAAAGGTTTTCTGGGGTGCCTGGATGGCTCAGTGGGTTAAAGCCTCTGTCATGATCTCAGGTCATGATCTCAGGGTCCTGGGATCGAGCCCCGCATTGTGGTCCCTGCTCAGCGGGGAGCCTGCTTCTTCCTCTCTCTCTGCCTTGCCTCTCTGCCTATTTAAAGCTCTCTCTGTCAAATAAAAGAATAAAATCTTTAAAAAAAGGTTTTCTGTAGGAAAACTGTCTTTTTCCAAATAAAATAATACTTTAGAGATCAAATCTCTATGTGGGAGGAGCATATCTCCACAGCCTCCCAACCTTTATCCAGATTCTCATTTTTTCCCTGGGGAATTAGTCATCACAGTTGCCAAACCCTTGGTGGCCACAAGAAGAAATTCTTCTCTCATTCACTCTGGCCTGAATGATTCTCTGCAGCACAGAGATTATGAGAGATCAGTTGCACATGTCTTGACTCAACTTGAAGATAACTAATAGGAAACAAAATGTATTAATATACAACTAGAACAGCAGTTCTCAACAGTCTCTCTCAACTGAGAAAGCAAGTTGGGAGATGTTGACACTCCTCTGGGCTTTCTCCAGTAATGAGCCATTGCCAGCTGGCCAGCTATGATTCCTCTTTATTTTCTCACATTCAGGATAGTATATTATAATGCAAAGGAATGAAAAAGGTATTACTGAGATAAACTGGAATTTATACTTTTACATTTTAAAAATATAAATCCTATTAAACAATGATACTTTATTATTAGAAACTCATTAATTGTGATGCATCTCATAACTGATTGTGACATATCAGGGTGTTTTGATAATTTGAAGCCTGCTGATCTTGATAATCTGGTTTAGATGTGTGAGTTGCTCATCTTGTATTTACGGTTTCCTATAACAAGGCCTCCTTACCTATCTCCAAATCTAAAAGGCAGATGCTGTCTTTTCTCAGTCACCTGGAAGTTCAGACATGGCTCATCTCCAAGGGATCTATTTCTAAAAATGTGAGACCAAAAGAGCAAGCAGCAGTGCCACTCCTAGTTTCTTAATCCAAGGATTTAACTCCTCTCCCCCACCCCGCCCTGTGATTGACACTGCATGTCCAACCCTTCAGGGGGAGCTTCAACCTTAACCACAAGAATATAGACATATCTTCAACTGAGCAATCATATTAAAATATCCTCTAGTTACGCCCAGAATCTCTATAAGAAACACACATAGACAACAAGAAATGATAGGGGCTATTTTGTCATAGATAACCCAGAAGAGGCCATTTGATCCTAGCCTTGAAAGATATGTAGACATTTTCTCAGCAGGAAAGGTTGGAAAGGGAAAGCTAAGCAACGTGTCAGAGGCATGAAATCACATGAAGTATTGGAAGAATAGAAAGTAGCTCCTAGTCTGGCTGCAGTGTGGATGTAATTGGAGAACTTGCTACTCATAATTTTGTTATAGGAGATTACTTAATGGTTGATCCAGTTTTGACATCCTCTGCCTGAAATAAATATTGAATGAATCAGCTATTCATAATAAACTAACTACTCAGAAGTTCTTAAGTCATTCAGTACATATCAGACAGGATCTCTGAATTTGTTGTTGTCAAAATCAGACTTCCTGGGCGCCTGGGTGGCTCAGTGGGTTAAAGCCTCTGCCTTCGGCTCAGGTCATGATCTCAGGGTCCTGGGATCGAGGCCCGCATCGGGCTCCCTGCTCGGCAGGGAGCCTGCTTCCTCCTCTCTCTCTGCCTGCCTCTTGCCTACTTGTGATCTCTTTCTCTCTGTCAAATAAATAAATAAATAAATAAATAAATAAATAAATAAATAAATAAAATCTTTAAAAAAAAATCAGACTTCCTTAGACAGATACAGGGATTGAGAGATAGAAAGTAATGGATTAAGTTGTGCTTAATAGAGAAATCCATAACTGGAGATACAAAGGAACTTGCCCTTCCTTCCTTCCTTCCTTCCTTCCTTCCTTCCTTCCTTCCTTCCTTCCTTTTCTTTCACATATTGACACATTGATTTTGTGTAATTGTATTCTAACATATTGTGTGTCTACTTTATGCCAGCCACAATGCTAGGCACTATGGTTAAGCAATAAACAGAAGCAGATATAGTATCTGTCTCTCCTTTCCTTACAGAATTGGGAAGAAGTTATGGGAAACAGACATTAACCAAATAATCACCTAAATTAATTCAAAATTACAATTTCATTATTGCTAAGGTCAGAATATTAGTGATATGAGACATAATAGAGAAACTTAGCCTGGTCTGAAAAGGCAGTATAATATAATAGTTAACCCCATGGGCTTTGGAATCAGAGTGCTTTATTTTGAATCCTGACTAAAGCATTTTTTAACTGATCTTGGAAAAATTAGTTAATTTCTGTGGCTCAATTTTCACATCATGAAAATGGATATTACAGTGGATTATAGTCTGAAAATGGGGACTGAGAAGGTAGTTTTGAAGATTTACTGAATTATGTTTAAAACATAATTTAAAACATTAGAGATCCCAGTATCTAGCAAGTGCTTATTAAATGCTATATGTTGTCATCACCAGTACCACCAGCACTGTCATTACCTGTAGTGGGCTGGGGAGTGGGGGGAAGTGATGGAAAGATTTCCTTGAAGAAGTGATGACTGAGGTGAAATCTGGAGGCTAAAGAATTTCCCAGGAAAAGGTAGAGTGGGTGAGTTATGAGGAAAACATACACAAAGACCCTATTTCTGGAGGAAGCATGACAATTTCAAGGTACTGAAAGAGGGTCAATGAGGCAAAAAGAGTTGGGGAAAATGGTGCAAAAGAAGGTGGAGGGGTGCAGGGGACCCATATTATAAGAGAGTAAAAAATATGAAATTAAGTTTAATAATATATATTCTATTTAATTTGACACATTTGAAATATTATCATTTCAACACATAATCCATATAAAATTATTAAAAAAGTATTTTACCTTACTTTCCTTCCAAGCCTTCAAAATCTGGTGTAATTTTTACACTTACAGCATGTCATAATTCCAACTATATACATTTCAAGTACTCACTAGCCATGTGTTGAGGAACTACAATTGGAAAGCATGGGTCTAGAGTGGGGGGAGAAGAAAAAAAAAAGAAAGGAGAGGGAGCTAAAAGGAGAGGAGCAGAGTTGGTGTAGTGTAGTAAAAAGCCAAAGAAATAATGCTCCTTAAAAAAAAAATGAGTGATCAAAAGATTCAACTGACCAAACTTTCCCATTGTAAAAGGTGATATATTTTTTAATTCCCTAAAGCTGAAAAGTTCTGCCCTATTTTGGAAAACCTTAATTGACCTCACTGTCACCTCTTTAGTTCTTGTCCCACTTCTCTCAATTTTTAGCACCACGCTTCTTAAAAAGCATTCTACACCTGCTGTTTTCATTAACTCTCTTAAATTGTCTGCAACCCAGATCTCATTCCTATCATTTTGTAAGAACTGCACTCCCCAGTGACCTGTCCATTGAGTCCAATTATCTTCTCAGAATCTTTGTTCTCTTTGTCGTCTCAAAAATATTTGAAAATTTCACCATTCTATAGTTCTTAACGCTGTTTCCATCTCAACAGAGGCATTTTTTGAAGTTCCATCATCTCTTCTCTTTCTTTTCTTTCAAAAATTAGTAACTCACAGCTGGGTGTGCCTGGCTTCCAAATCTTCATCTACAGCCATGATCACACCATATGAGTGATGCCTGTGGGATATTTTCATAATATCTAATCATGCCTCATCTAAACTTGCCACACTTGAAAGGGAAATTACTGGTACGAAGAAAGATCTTTCTCCCCCAGGTTGTCACAGAATGTAGGCGATGGAAGAGGAAAAACATCCCTGAGGAAACAACACATAAGCTGAGGCCAGTCTTTTGGGATGAGCATTGAGCAAGTCTAATGTGGTCCCTGCCCTCATGGAGCTTATCATCACATGGTGGAGAAAGAGAGTCATTACAACTGTACTAAGTGCTATGATGAAAATTATATTGAATAGAAGTCTTACCCTAGTCTGGAGTAGAAGCTGGGAAAATTTCCCAGAGAAAGCAGCATGTAAGCTGAAGGCTTGGCAACATGTGATTTAACCAGATAGTAGGGGAAGAAGTGAGACAAATGGCATTTATGCCATAGGTAGCATTTGCAGGATCTGAGTTAGGAAATAGCCTGGTGTATGCCAGGAACTGAGAAACCAGTGCATGTATAGCACAGGAATTTAGGGGGGTAGCATTGGTAAATGAGGTTAGAATGGGAGTCAGGGGTCAGATATCACAGGACCTCGAAGTCCAGGGTCAAGATTCTCAAGTGTATTCTAAGAGCAAAAGGGAGACATTCAACATCTCTAGGTTCAAATCTTCAGGATCATCTATGACACTGCTATTGTCTTCGCTTCCCATATCTAATTTGTCATCAAGTTGCCATCAAATTCCACAGATTCTTAAAAGGTCTCTAATGTCACTCAGTACTATGTCCCATGATTCTCAATTCATATGCTTCAGACTCTGCACATATGCTTCAAACCTGGAGATCAATAAGATCAATATTAATTAAATTCTTTTTTCATATTTTGATTAATTTGTAAAATTAACTTTCTGTACAACTGACCTACATTATGAGCACTATCCATCAGATATTAATTGATTGGCTCCTGTGGCATTGTAAAGCAAGGTGTTGTCTACAGCAAATAGGTGGTCAGAAATGAAACATAACACTGAGCTGGTACTATAGGAAAATGTTAAAATTTTATCTCACGAATATGTAAGAGAGCTTGGCCACTCCAGTGAACATTCTTTCAAGATAGAAACATTGTATGAAGGAAAACCAGGAAAAGTTTTCATTACTAGTGGATACTTTTGTAGACTCTCTGAAACCTTATTATACTAGTATGCTAATTTTATTGTAATTACTGTTGTCTGGTTCAATGCTTTTGTGTCTTTTCATTTTTTAGAGGATGCTGCTAAAATCATTAATGTCTTTATATAAATTGGTTCATTTTAATTTTAACTGGTTAGCTAAGGATATTTGCATGAGTTAATAATACCCAGTGAAATTTTTAGTAAACCTGAATGTCCTCACTAGAGATTTTATTAAAAGTTTGGCCCTTAGAGACTGGGAATTGGATAAGTTCCATAACTGCAAATAGGTCTGGTTTTGTTTTCAAACAATGCACAATAGACATTATTAGGAATTAGATAGGGATTTCTAGGAAAGGTACATTAGTGTGACAGAATGAGAGGAGAGTTTGTGTTGAGGCAGCCCTTTGGGCCAGAGACATCATTAGCAAGAAGGGCTGAGTTCCGGCACCTGGTGGCTCAGTCGATTACGCGTCTGCCTTTGGCTCAGGTCATGACCCCAGGGTTCTGGAATCGAGCCCTGCATTGGGCTTCCTGCTCAGTGGGGAGCCTGCTTCTCCCTCTTCCACTCTCCTTGCTTGTGTGCTTGCTCTCGCTGTGTCTCTCTCTGTCAAATAAATAAATAAAATCTTAAAAAAAAAAGAAGGGCTGAGTTCATTTTTCAAAGATCACACTTCCATTGTATAAAACAAAAAATCCTAGAAAATATCTCCTGAAGGCTGAACAATCAATCTTTTTATTAAAGAAAAAAATGACAACAAGCCAATGTCAGGAAAACCACACTAGGGGCCTGACCCCAGTCTATATTAAAGGTTTTCTTCATAAAGGACCTCTACACTTTTCAGCTTTTAACTGGTAATGACTTCTCCAATAAGGAACCTTGAAGTGTTATTGGCCTGAATTTCTCCTGGCACCATCAAATGACAATAACTTAGTGAACAAATATTTCTTACCCTCCTTCTCTTGTAAAATGTTGTGAGAGCTTCCAACAACAAAATCACTTAGAGTAATAACAGTTCTGACATGTGTGGTTGGCTGAGTTGGTAGAGTACACAACTACTGATCTTGGGGTTGTAAGTTTGAACTCCACATTGGGTGTAGAGCTTACCTAAAAATAGAATAAAAATAACAGTTCTCTTCTCTCCTTTGTTCTTCTACCTAGACTCTCTTCCACTTGTGTAAGTATATGTGAATGTTCCTAGGCTTATTAAAGCTTATTGTTCAACCTCATCTCTCACTATTTAGGTTCCTGCTGGAGTTCTGAATGGGCCCAGAATCAAAGTACTTCCAGCGAAAGTGAAGTGGGATGATTATGATTGGCCACTTCAAGCCATGTTTGGGAGAAAGAGGATGGCTCCTCTTTTAGTGAATGAGCACTACACTCACTCCACCACATTGGCTCAAGCTGGTTTTTGAACCTGGGATCAGGTGCTGTATCAAGCCAACCTGCCTTGTTTAGATATGTCCATATGACACTGCCATGAAAACATTAAGTGAAGGTAGTTTCATGGACAGAAAACAACATCGATATTCTCCAGTTCTTTATGAGTTTATATTTATCAAAATGAGAAGTTTTTATTATAAAATTATTACTTTTATCTATGCTCAGAAAGAATGAAAAAAGACATAAAAATGAGAAATATATAAAAGGAAATTAAAAAATATGCACACGGAGGCTATGTGAAACAACTACTATTATTATTTACATGTATCTTTTCAGACTTATTTTTCATATTTGTTTAGGAAGGTAGAATCATAATGGAAACAGTGTTTTAGCTTAACAATATTTTTGTTTAAAGATTTTATTTATATATTTGACAGAGAGAGAGTGTTAGCAGGAGAGGGAGAGAGAATCTGAAGTGGACTCCACACTGAGCAAAGAGCCGGAGATGGGGCTTGATCCCACCACCAGGAGATCATGACCTGAGGGAAACCAAGAGTTGGATGTCTAACTGGACTGGGCCACTCAGGCGTCCCTAACTTGACGGGATTAAAAAGAACCCTGCTTCTAGCAACAAACAATGGTCTAAGTCATAATTCACCTTTTGGGATGAGAAACACCTGACTGCTCAGGTGTTAGAAGCCCCTTCCTTCTTCCTAATAAGTTAATAGTCTGGTTCATGCCACTTATCAAGCAAACCCCAATCCTTGTTGAAGCCACAACCAAAGCCCCAGTCTGAGTCACAGTGTGAAAGCCCCTCAACCCAGAGGCCCTGCTGGGTGTGGGTGAACCAGGCTCTGGCCCAAAACCTATGCAGGGGCGATTCCGCAAGAGAATATGCGGGAGTGCACTAAGCATGTGCCAGACCTCCAGTCTGTATTTCCTTCCAGGGGGCTGAAGGCCCCCGGTCAGCTATGTGGGCTTCTGGCCTGGCATAAGGAACCCCCACTAGGAGGTCTGCCAAGGTTCTGGGTTACAGCAAACTCAATGCTTCATTCCACGGCATATTCTTGGGGCCTATTCCTCCCGGTAGCAGCAAGCTAAGAGTTCGTCTCAGGAGAGCACAGTGCTTGGTCTGGAGACATTCCCCTGAAGAACAGCCTCAGGTACAGACATAATGGATTGGTACTATTATTTGTTTCCAGGTTTATTGAGATGTGATTGCATATAACAGTGTGTAAGTTGAAGCTGTACAACAGGATTTGATATATGTATATATTGTGAACTGATTATGACAATAGGTTAGTTAACACTTCTGTCATCTCACATAATTACCATTTTTGTGTGTGTGGTGAGAACTTTTAAAATTTATTCTTAGAAACTTTCAAGTGTATTGTCAACTGAGAAAAGAGAGCTGAAATAAAAGCATTTATGCGAGGTCTCAGAATTGCAATTCAGGGAATGCAGATTCAGGTTGCAATCCAAATCTCTCCCCAGAGGGAACAAAAGTCAAAGGTGTTAAAAGAGAAAAAGAATTCTTGTCATCATACGTGTTGTTTACAAAGAATTTTGTTGGTATTGATGGCAGAAATCTTGGCTAAATTGGTTGCTAAGTTCATCATTCATCAAATCTCTCACTATAGCAGATGGCAGGCTGAGTTCTTGGAATATTTACAGTTTGTCCCAGTTCAGGGGTCATGGTTCATCTACTTCCTTACTTGCCTCCTGGCTCCATTTTAAACCCCTTGAAATGAGTTACTCCAATTCATTTTATAACCAAGCAAGTTCACTCCTTGGTGAGTTACAGATAGAGACTACACTAAGTGTATGTTATGAAGCTTGTGCTCCTCTTTGGGCAGAGATTTTGACATTATAATGAGGTAGAGGTAGGTGTGGGATATTCCAAGGTCCATCTTTGCAGATGTGATTCAGTGGTCAAGCTCAAATTGGCCTAGGCTGGCTGGAGCTCTTCCTGTTGTTTGCCTCTAAAAGATAAGGTTAACATTCCTGTGAATAGGGGGAAGTCAATGAGGATCTTGATGGTGACAGTTTCACCCTCTTTCATTCAATAGGGGATGGTTTCTATTTCACCTTTCATGTTTTCTCCTTTATCCTGATCTTTTTCTGAAAGCACTGCAGATCATCTATAGATTTACCCAGAAATTCATGTCCCACATTGGGGTCAGAGGGGACGGTTTTTAATTTTTAATGATTATTTCAAGGAGCCTTTGAGCAACAAGGAAGCAATCAGGAAATGGTTCTTAGTTTCCTCAACTGAGGGCTTTATTAAGCCACACAGCAGCTCGGAATAACCAAACTATGGAGTAACCATAATCAGGCCCTTGTAGCAGTTTTAGGTGGATCTTTCTAAGCAAGGTGATGAGCAAAGAAGAGCAATTAGCAATATTTTAAAAGTCTTGTGGATACTGCACATTAATCTAGGAAATTATTAAGAATGTTAGATTACTAGGTTTCTAATGGCTCTATAAACTATTTAGTGTCATAGAGCAAATCTAAGGAAGTAAACTCTTACATCAATTGTTGGCAAGTTAGCCAGGCCAGTACAGTTTCATATTTTAACAAGATCAAATCCAAAGTACAAAAATGTAATTGCTCACAACTGTTTTCACATTTTCCCCCTGTGCTCATACTTTCCTGGAGAAAAAATATTAATAGAGTAATATTAGTCCCTTAAGGCCAGGGTGGTTTTATTTGACTCTGACTTGTCTTGTCTATAAAATCCATCCTGATAAAAAGCATCTAATATGGTCATCTGAGCAAACATAAGCCACATCGTTGAGTGAGTTATAGCAGAGGTTACAATTTTTAGAAAGCATTTGGTTAACATAATATGCATGTTACTAAGAATAATAGTTAATGAACCAGTTTGTGTTATCGTTCTTAACCACGATACTATTCCTGATGGTAACCAACTAAAGAGATTAGTATAATCTCCAATCCTGGCATGTGTCCTATCAGCTAATAGGCTATTATCCTTTACAGATTTTATTTCTTGTTTTATTCTGCCAGTTCAGTTAACATGAAAACAATATTCTTCTAATAGGTCATAAGTGCCTCCTTTTCGGGCTGTTAAGATAGTAAGTGCCCTTTTATTCTGTGGGATAGTTTCTGTAAGGCTACCAACTTGAGTTTGTTGATACTCAAATGCTTGAACAGAAGCATTGAACGTGGTGGTCACCATGAATATGGATAGCTTGTATATTGCCTTTTTCAAGTCTGTTACTCTAATCCAAGGGAAGAATGTTCATGCAAAGTCATGACCAAGGCCCTTTCTGTCTCTAATTGCTTTGCGTCAATCCCAAATTACAATGTTCCTGGTTTCACTTAGGTCTTTTTAATTAATATGATAAGGATCTCAGATTTGGTGCATGAGCAATGAAAGGAAGAATTATTCTAATGGTGACATCAGGAGCAAGAGCAACAATCATACAACATCCTTTCCATTTAATGGAAAGAGGGGAGTAAATATTGGTGCCATGTAATTAAAAAAATCCCAAACCTTCTAGGAATGAGGCATAAGTGGGTCCCTTTTCTCTGACTTTTTTATCAGTTTCAAAGGATGAAAATGTAATCATCTTCACAGAGTACATGGTAATCTGATTTACTGCAATTCTGTCAGGGATCTTAAAAGCATCTTATATTTCTATATACTTGAAGCAATAAATGAGTTAGATTATTGCAAGTCAGATTCAGGTTAAGATATGGGAAGCTTCTGGATAAGGATAGGAGGAATTAATTTTCTACCGTTCTTCAGATTTTTTTTATCAATGTCCCATATTGTCCCATTAAGGGGGATATTGCTTCCCAATACCCAGTTCCATTAGAGATCTCATTTCCTCATCACAAGGATACATTACAAGGAAGCATTTTGTAGTTGTACAGACTCTAATGTGGAGCAAGTTCATGATCATCTGAATCATATAAAAGTGCAAAAAAAAAGTTACAAATATTCAGTAAAAGATAATCTGATGTTTTACCTGTACCATTTATATTTTCAAAGATAAGAAAGGATTATTGGTCAATGCCCAAATCTGAGTTAGAGGTATTCCCTTATGAGCAGGGAAATCCAAAAGAAGGTATTTATATTTGGGGCATGTTTTCCAGATGGAAGTTGATGAGTATTTTCCAAAACACAAAAAGAGAACCCTACATTTTTACCAGTAAAGTGTTTCCATCACTCTAAGGATAGAGGCCAAGCATTAATCCAAGCACATTATGAGTATGGTTTGCTCTGACATAAATCCAACAGTCAGGTTTGCATGATAAGAAAGTTTTTGCAGGGTAAGAGCAAAAGGATGTGATAAGGCTTGACCATCAGCAATGAGGATCACAAGAAAAAATAAAATGTTAGGTGAGGGGCTAGAACTATTCCAAATAACAGAGGCCATTGTAAGGAGAACTTAGACAAAGATATGTTGGCTAGTATATGAGTTCCAGGCAGGCTAGGGCAATTAACAGGCAAGAGATTCAGTCTGGGGCAATAACCAATATGAAAATAGTGTTTTTTTCTTTTTTTCTGATACTATAGGGTTTTTACCACCAACAAAAAAATCCTACTGTGTTATATAGCAAAAAGCATTAGAATACTTATTAGGGCAAATACCCCAAATGTTTCAATAGTCCTTCAGAACTAATTTTCCAAGAAATTTAAGGCACGCTCTCCAAGTTTAAATGCCAAGCATAAACCCATTCTTGGAATTCTTCACTTTGTGTGAATAGGTCCATAAGAAGGAGCACAGGATACATGTTACAGATGGTGTAAAATTCCTTCATAGAAAAGTAGATAAAGGAACTTCTCCAATAAGATGATTATGTAAAGGGTAATAAAGAAAATAGCAAGTTATTGGTATAAGGAACAAAAAAAGGATTTGGAAGTAAACAGACCTTGTTGCAGTGTCTTGGGACAGCTGTGTACACAGATGTTCTCTGCCTCAACCCTGAGTCACTATGAGTTTTAGGTCTGCAGTTGGTTCTGATGTCCACTGAAAGGCTGGAGCTTTCTTTAAATGAGAAACATGAATCCAAAAGTCAATGCCTTTGAGTTTAGCTGTGCAAGAGTTGGTTAACAGTATCCAGTTGGGTCCTTTCCCTCAGGGTTGTAGGATGTCTCTGTGGAGATGTCCTTTTTGTTAGACAAAATCTCTAGGTTGTAGATTATGGTGGAGGAGGTCTTTGTGAAGGTATGCTGTGAGAAGGTTTTATATCAAGAATGCATTTTTCTTTAAAGCCTTTAACAGTTCTTTACAGTACTCAGGCATTTCTTCTTTGGGCTCATAGTTCCCAGAGTCTAGTCTCATAGGTCTTCCACTTGTGATGAAGCTAGATAGTATACATTTTTCAAAGGGTGTGGAACTTAGATTTAATAATGTACATGGCAGAGCCTCAGGCCAGAGTAAATTAAAAGCTTCTATAATTTTAGCTAAGTGTGTTCCAATTATGTCATTTTTTTCTTCTGCTGACCCCAATGGTTGAGGATGGTAGGTATAGTGAAAATGCTATAGAATGTATTAAATTTAACACAATGCCTGATTATTTGTCCTGTGAAATGAATTCCTCCATCATTATGTAATTCAAATAGATTTCCCTAGTTAGGTATGATTTTCTCTAGTAATGATACCAGTACTAATGCTGAGGAAGGGACAGGCTTACCCCCAATGAGAGTGCATACATACTATTACCAGTATATATTTTTATCCTGTGAGGGGGGCATATGATAAAATCCAATTGCCAAAATTCAAAGGGTCTTGAGGGAAATTGGAAATGCCTCATGGGACTATGACTAGACTTCCCAGGATTATGTGTGTGGCAAATAAAACAACAATGGTAATTTTCTTTTTTCTTTTTAAGATTTTATTATTATTATTAATTATTATTATTTGCCCCGGGGGTACAGGTCTGTGAATCATTAGGCTTACACCTTTCACAGCACTCACCATAGCACAAAACCTCCCCAATGTCCATGACCCAGCCACCCTATCCCTACCTTCCCCCCCCACCCCGTAACCCTCAGTTTGTTTCATGAGATTAAGAGTCTCTTCTGGTTTGTCTCCTTCCTGATCCCATCTTGTTTCATTTTTCCCCTCCCTACCCCCCAACCCCCCGCCCTGCCCCTCAAATTCCTCCTATCCGAAAGATCATACAATAATTGTCTTTCTCTGATTGACTTATTTCGCTTAGCATAATATCCTCTAGTTCCATCCATGTCATTGCAAATGGCAAGATTTCATTTCTTTTGATGGCTGGATAGTACTCCATTGTATATATATATATCACTTCTTCTTTCCCATTCATCGGTTGATAGACACCTAGGTTCTTTCCATAATTTGGCTATTGTGGACATTGCTGCTATAAGCATTTGGGTGCATGTGCCCCGCGGATCACTACCTTTGTATCTTTAGGGTAAATACTCAGTAGTGTGATTGCTGGGTCATAGGGTAGTTCTATTTTCAAATTTTTGAGCAACTACCATACTGTTTTCCAGAGTGGCTGCACCAGCTTGCATTCCCACCAAGAGTGTAGAAGGGTTCCCCTTTTTCTGCATCCTCGCCGACATCTGTCATTTCCTGACTTGTTAATTTTAGCCATTCTGACTGGTGTGAGGTGGTATCTCACTGTGGTTTTGATTCGTATTTCCCTGATGCAGAGTGATGTTCAACACTTTCTCATGTGTCTGTTGGCCATTTGGATGTCTTCTTTGGAGAAATGTCTGTTCATGTCTTCTGCCCATTTCTTGATTGGGTTGTTCTATGGGTGTTGAGTTTGATAAGTTCTTTATAGATTTTGGGTACAAGCCCTTTATCTGATAAGTCATATGCGAATATCTTCTCCCATTCTGTCAGTTGTCTTTTAGTTTTGTTGACTGTTTTCTTTGCTGTGCAAAAGCTTTTGATCTTTTATAACTTCTTTTTTTTT